>PVJA010034329.1:0-15097 GCA_004027025.1 Myocastor coypus | reverse complement strand
GGTGAGATGGTATCTAACTGTTGTTTTGATCTGCATTTCAAGAATGGCTAGTGATGTGGAGCATTTCTTCATGTATTTGTAGGCTTGCTGCATTTGTTTCTCTGAGAAGTGTGTGTTCATCTCAGATGCCCATTTGTGGATTGGGTCTTTGAATTTTGGAATCCTAATGGTTTTTAGTTCTTTGTAGATTCTAGATAGAAGACCTTTGTCTGAATACCTGTCAGTTAAAATCTTTTCGAAATTTGTGGGTTATCTTTTCACTCTGTTGGTGATTTCCTTTGACATGCAGAAACTTCTTAGCCGGAGGAGGTCCCAATTGTTGATGCTTTCAAGTGTTAAACATACAGTTTGATTTCTGTCCATGAACTTTTTGCCTACATCAGTGTTTTCAAGATTTCCTCCCACTTTCCCTTCCAGGAGATTTAATGTTTCACTTTTAATATTTAGATCTTTAATCCATTTCGACTTTATTTTCATGCATGGTGATAGACTAGGGTCAAGTTTTAGTTTTCGGCATGTAGAGAGCCAATTTTTCCAGCACCATTTGTTAAAGAGGCTATTTTTCTTCCAGGAAAGATATTTGATACTCAGAAAGCCAGTGATGATAAGCTCAAGTACCTATGTTATAGAGTAATAGTATCACAAAGATTTTCTGCTGAAGGATTGAGAATGTAAGTTAACAGACCAAAAATTGGAGAAAAAGAAAGGCTATGAGGATAGCCAATATTTTGGCCCTAGCCCTTCAAGGTCAGTAAGTACTCAGGATATAAGAGAACCTGTTCTGTCATATCCTATGACTCGGAGGTGTCTCAAGTTTTCTGGTCAAGGAGATTATGGGACCTCAGAGGAGAGGGATAAATGAACTGTAGTGCATCTAAGGAGAGTCACCCAGAGAAAAACTCTCTCAGGCTTTCACAGAAAGCAAACTGGCCAAGCGATGGCTGTGACTTGTCCCGAAGGCTGACACTAACAACAGTTCTACAAAGTACTGTATATGATCCCAAGCTTAATCCTGGGGGGATTTGACCTTGGAAAATACAAAAAAATGAATGTTTTGTTTTGCAGGTCTTGCTTTGACTTGCCCTTGATTACTCAGAAAAAAAAAAAAAAAAAAAAGAGCTTAGTTACAATGCATGAAACGCAGAGCTAGATTGAAGAGATGAGCTTTAGGAGGCTTAGATTCAATAGCCTCCAACATCACAAGCTTCACTGGTGGCCCACTGCAATTGCAGAACGTTTGAATGTGTATGCATCTGCTTCCTCTTAGTCCAAAGAGAAGAATTTTCTTTTTTTCTTTTTCTTCTTTGCAACATCAATAGGAAGGTGGGTTACACCCACACACTGTGCTCTGTAGAACTTTTGTGAGGACAATATACAATGTGTCAACTTTTAAAAAAAGAAAAGGGAAAAGAAAAAAAAAAGTAATGTTTATTGAAAGTATTAATGTTTAATTGTTTGCTCAATCTTATATACCTATATCTATTAATCTAAACTGCTCTGATGATGAAAATATGTAATATAACCATTGTTAAATTTAAATAATAAAAGTATTAAATCATGAAAAAAAAAAGAAACAGTAGAATAGTATCTTCAAAGTGAAACTAAAAGATAATTGGCAATAGGTATTTCATTATTTAAGTAGAAAAATCTGCTGGGGATGTCAGCGAAAGACACAAGGGCATTTTTAGGTGGACAAAACTGAGAAACTTGTCACCAACAAATCCCCAGGGAAGTCATGAAAATGGCTCCATTTAAGGAGAATGAAAATAAACCCAGATGGGAGATTCAGAATCTAAGAAGAAGTGGTGACTAGGGAAGTGGTAAATGTATGGTTAAATAAAAAATAACCTTGATTATATAGGAAAGAGAGAATAGCATGGAGTTTTTGAAAAAAAGGAATTAAAATGTACAAGCATAATGGAATATAAGTGCGGAGAAGTACGAAATAAATAGAAATGTTCCAAGGACTTAAATTCTGAAATGCTAAGTGTGCTAAGTAAATATGTTTGAGTTTCAAGGATGGTCCCTAAAAGAAGAGTAACAGAGCACAACTTCTGTGCCAGTATTTGGAAATATGTGAAGTGGTAAAACAGAAATCCTTATGGTTTGTGTCTAGATGTCCTCCCAAAGCTCCGTGCAGTCGTGGTGTGTGTGTGTGTGTGTGTGTGTGTGTGTGTGTGTGTGTGTGTGTGTGTGCATGTGTGCTTTTCAAAGGTGGCTGCATCTAGTTGGTGATTCATTCATGGTCCAGTTCTGGAATTGTGGGTGCTGGGATTAAGGGTGTGGGTGCCACCTCTTCGCCAGGGTGGGCAGTCTGCATACAACATGAGGGAGGAAGGAGGCTTTCCCTCGCTTCTCTTCTGCTTTCTGGCTTGCTGCTTTTGCTGTCTTCCGTCTGCCGTGAATTGCTGTCCTCTGAAGTCAGACTGCCTTGGAGTCAGATGATTAAGAACTGAAACGTCTACGAACTGTGGGATAAATAATTCTCTCCCTCTTTAGCTTTGGCTCTTGGGTATTTTGTCTAAGCCATGAGAAAACTAATCCGTTAATGTGAAAATTTGCAAACTAACGTTAGAGAAACTAAAAGAAACACAGAAAACACAGGGTGAGGAATGTAGGATACGACAGTGAAAAAGAATTAAGAAGATCAGCAAGTACAGTAGCAGTGAAGGAGAAGCTGCCTCTGCTAAAAGACAAAGATGTTCTTGTTTGGTGAACAATAATCTACCAATATGGTCTGCAAGAGGCCCTCAAATATACGGGTATGGAGAAAATGAAGAAGTGTCCTAAATCACATTATTGGACAATGCTAACCGAAGTTAGTGTCACTGTTTCAGTATTGGGTAAAAATGAGTACATAGGACAATTAGAAGGCAAAAGCCTTAAAAAAATTAGTTCACATTGGTGATAAAAAACAATGACTTTTATTTTGGTACATTGGTTTCATGCACGTAACCTAGTTCATTTTCATCCTTGTTGTACCAGGAGCACCAGGGTTTGAACTCAGGACCTTGCACTTGCCAGGCAGGTGCTTATTCTACTCACCTATTCCTCCAGCCCATTAGCTGGAAATTCTTAACTGTTGTGTTATTCTGGTGTCGGTGCCGAAAGAAACAATGAGAAGACCTGATGAAGGTAGCTCAGAGGACTCGCCGAGACTTGTCTCTCTCAAAGTGAGCCTAGACCCTCAGAAGAATATTACTTTTATTGAGTATTCAAGGACAGGCTAAGGAATTTGCACAACTGCTTTGGGGAAATTGAAAACATTCCAAGCAGGGGAGGAGACCACCAGAACTCCCTGAAGCTGTCCTTGGGCTTTATTGTTTTCTATTTAAGATGCTTGGTCCTTATCTCTATATTGAACCAGGCAGGATGTTTTTCTCAGCACTGGGGTAGCTTTCTGCCCCAGGCAGGGAAGCCCAGTCACACCTACATACACTTGATCAAATTTCCTGGCTTCCTTCTAGCTTCCAACACTTAACAAAAGAATTTATCACCCTCCCATAACTTTGTAAGAAAAAAAAAAAATCTATTATTCTAGTACAACCATGAGTCAAAGGAAACTATTTAAGGAGAATTTAGATAAAAGCATTTTATTTGAAAACACGTGGGATGCATCAGGATGGTTACTTAAACATAAATGAGAAGATCAAATTTTTATATTAGAAAAAGAACAAAAAAATGCCACCTGTTGGCTGAGGTCTCAATTTAAGTTAGAGAAAGAAAAGAAAAATAAATTAGACAAGCAAAAGGATAAAATAGTAATTACAGAGGTTAATGAATGGAAAATAAAAACTACCAAATATCCACATATAAAAATCTGGGCATTTGAAATGTGGACAAACCTGTGGTATGAATTAAAAAAGAAACACAGATTAAAAATATTGGTTAAAAGACATATTGTAGGGAAACTCAGTCTTCTTTTCTATCTTGCAAGATGGTGGGTGAAAAACCTGAGAAGCCAAACACTAAAGAGAAGAAACCTGAAGCCAAGAAGGCTTCTGCCAGTGGCACTGGTAAAAAGGATAAGGTGAAGAAGGCAAAAAAGTCCAAGAAGAGGCAGCCCCACTGCAGCCGAAGTGCTGTCCTGGTTAGAGGACTTGGTAGATACTCCGCATCTGTTATGTATGCCAGAAAGGCTTTGTATGAGAGAAAGTACACACCTGCTAAATCAGAGGTTGAGAAGAAAAAGGAGAAAGTTCTCACTATGATCACAAAACTGGTCAGTAGGGACAAGAACGAAGATACCCCGTGGTTAAGTTTTGAAAAATGCCTAATACTACTGTACTGAAGACGTGCCCCGAAAACTCTTGAGCCACGGCAAGAAACCCTTCAGTCAGCATGTGAGGAAACTTTGAGCTAGCATCGCTCCCGGCACCACTTTGAGCATCCGCGCTGGGTATCACAGAGGCAAGAGAGTGGTTTTCCTGAAGCAGTTGGACAGCGGCTTGCTACTCGTGACTGGCCCTCTTAATCGTGTTCCTCCTCAAAGAAGACACCAGAAATTTGTCATTACCACTTCTACAAAAATTGATATCAGCAAAGTGAAAATCCCTAAACACCTCACTGATGCTTACTTCAAGTGGAAGAAGTTGTGGAAACCCAGACACCAGGAGGGCGAGATCTTCAACAACGAGAAAGGGAGATACCAGATCTCAGAACAGCTCAAGGTGGATCAGACAGCAGTGGACTCACAGATCTGAGCAAACATCAAAGCTTTTCCTCAGCTCTGGAGCTACATGTGATCTGTTTCTGTTCTGACAAATGGAGTTTACCCTCATAAATTAGTATTCTAAATTTCTTACTAAGAACCTAATTAAATAACTGATACATTTTTTAAAAAAGATGTATTGTAATGAAATATGTAACTGATATTAAACAATGATATTATGAACAGCTGATGTCAATATATCTGAAAGCCTATCTCTGATAAACTGATTTCTTATAAATTCATTTAAAATCACCAGTTACTAGTGTGATGGGGATGACAGCGAGTCTGGTCTGCCCCAGTGGGGAGAATGTTGTTCTGACTCAGAATTGCCGGGCCATGGTGACCATGGACAGGAGACAGAGCTGGGCCTGATGGCACAGGCCTGTGATCCTGGCACTCTGGGAGGCTGGGATGAGGAGGATCACAAATTGGAGCCCAGGATTGGCAACTTGGACCATCTCTCAAAATGAACATCAAAAAGAGACTAGGGATGTAGTTTAATACTGCAAAACAAATAAACAGATCAAAACAGCAGACTGGCGTTTGGTCAGCTTTATCTTTGGGTGTGGATTCTCTTTTTTTAAATTAAAAAAGTTTTTATTGATTTTAATGAGAAAGAAATGGCAATGAGATAGTCTCAAAACAGGTTAGTAGGATAGTTATAATAATTAATGCACTGCATATTGTTGTTTTCATAATGGTTATTCAGAGATACATGATATCTTGCCTAAAAACAGTACAAATTTTCTCATTGAACTAACAGAAAGCAGCTGTGTATCTATCTTAATACATATATATATATATATATATATATATATATATATATATATATATATTTCCCACTACAAAATGGTCCTTCATTTATATTACCCTTTCTGTTTTGTTTTGTCAGAGACGGGTGTTCCACTGCCATTCAAATATTGTGGGTGCGTGAATTCAGCAAAATGACACGATACAGTCCCATATTCCATAATAGTATGGGTTGTCAGCAGAGCTGGCAATGTCAGAAGCTGTTGGTGAGCCTTTTACAACACAGCATATTATTATGGCTTTTCTTTTTATACTTGGTGGTTACATTTTTTGGCTAAATGGATAAGAACAAGATAAAGCAAGACCTATGTAACAAAAAATATATTTTTTCTTTGTTATTAATATTAATGAGAAAGAAATAGCAATGAGACAGTTTCACAGCAGGTTAGTAGGACAGATACAATAATTAATACATTGTATATTGTTGTCTTCATAGTAATTGTTCAGAGTAGAAGATATGGACATATCTTGTCTAAACATTATTAGTACAAATCTTTATTCTCAATGAGCAAAGAGAAAGTATCTGTATATATAACCCAATAGTCCATAATAGTAGTGGGTTATCAGTACAACTGGCAATATCAGAGGCTGTTGATGTGAGCCTTTTACAGCTCAGCACATTAATATGGCTTCACATTTTATACCTCATGGTTAAGCTTTTCGGCTGGGTGGTTAAGACCAAGATAAAGCAAGACCAATAAAACAAAACATGTAACTTTTGTATCTGATGAGGTCAGTTACAATGCCTCAGGATTTACTCTGAAGCTATGCACAGTGGTTTGTAGATCTTTTGTCTGTGTCAGCTGTCTGGATGAGTCAAGGCCGTTGCTTGACCAGTTTGCTCCCTGTGAAAGCCTGAGAGAATGTTTTCTCTCTAGGTGGCTTCTTAAACACACCATGCATTGTTGATCCCTTTCCTCTGTGGCCCTATAATCTCATTGATCAGGAAATTTGGGACACTACTGAGTTATAGGCTGTAACAGTACAGGTTCTCTTATGTCTCGAGTCTTCACTGACCTTCAAGGGCCAGGGCCAAAATATTACCTATCTTTGTGGCCCTTCTTTTTTTCTAATATTTTGGTCTGCAAACTTTAAGTTGTTAACCCTCCAGAAGAGAAGCTTAATGATATTAATCCCTGTAACATAGACACTTGAGTTTAACATCTCTATCTTTCTGAATATTGAATGTAACATGAAATATTAAATGTAACATGAAACCAATATTTTCCATCAATCATTGATATTTTAAACTTTAAATTCCTATAGAATGTAAAATACCACACATTTTTACACAGAAATTTAGGAATTTAACCCGTTACAAAATTTTAGTGGTACTTCTATGGCATTTTTTCTTTGTCTCTCATTCTCTTTTATAACCTTAAAAATATGTAACTTTTGTATCTGACAAGGTCAGCCAAATCCTTCAGGATTTACCCTGAAACTACGTTGCAGCACTTCATAAATCTTTTGTCAGTGTCAGCTATCTGGATGAGTCATGGCCTTTGCTTGACCAATTTGCTTTCTGTGAAAGCCGAAGAGAATGTTTTCTTTCTAGGCGACTCTCCTTAGGTACACTATATATCATAATCACTTTTCCACTGCTGGTAGGAATGTAGACTGGTGCAACCATTATGGAAATCAATGTGAAGACTCCTTCAAAAACTAGGGCCTGTGTTCATAGCAACACAATTTGTGATAGCCAAATCTTGGAAACAATCAAAATGCCTGTTACCTGAAGAATAGATGAAAAACATGTGGTGTTTTTATATAATGTAGTATTACTCAGCTATAAAGAATAATAAACTTAAAGCTTTTCTGTATAAGTGGATGCAAGGGAAATAAACTAGACCCACATATGTAAATATACTGTCTCCCTAGTGTAATAATTCAAAAGAAGAAATAAAAATGGGAAGGTATAACACAGTTAAATGGAAAGTGAGATATTAAGGATTAAAGAATGAAGAGAGAGCAAGTAGAAAAGTTAGAAAACATGGCAGGAACAAAAACATACAATTACATGTACAAGATGGTTAAGGCAATGGTCCTAAGAATCTCCATCAGGTTTTTGAAATTAGCAGTTGATTGGTATAGTTCTCACCCTGACTCACTATATATGCTGATATCTGTAAACTAGGCAACTAAACTGAGGATAGCAATGTGTAATACTAGAACCATGCTTGGAATACCTATCACTCTGGTCTTTTAAATACATACTGCTTCTAATGTCATAGAATTGTTGCTATACGCTCAAGTAAATGTTCATTTAAAAAATGGTAATAAAAGAAAATAAGAGACAAGAAAAAACTGTTGTAGGATTGTCCTGCTACAGTGTTGTATATGGTTAGATTTCTAAATTTCGGTGTAGAAATATGTAATGGTTTTTCACATTCCATAGAGGTTTAAGGTTTGGTGTGAATTCTCTGCAGATAACAAGCTCCTTATGAACTTTCACATAGGGTACAGGGTGGGGAAGGTGAATACCGTCTCCTCCTAGCCTCCCTTGGCACTTTCCAGCAAATATAATACAGGAGTATCATTGGCATGCAGCAATCTCCTGTGCTTCTTTGCTGGAGCCCCTAAAGTTTGGGTCTTCCATTTCCACTAGTTTGACTTCCATTTCAAAGCATTACATACTCCGAATTGCTTTTCTCATCTGAGTATTCAGTGTTTTAACTATTGGAATGTGGTCCCTCTGTGAAGTCAGAGTCGTCTCGCCTGAGCCCCTGCCAGTAGGGTCCAAGTGAATACTTCAGCTCTGAGTTATAGCCTTTGCCAAGTTCTGCGGTGGAAGCACTCCCAGTAGTGGCCAATTTTGAGCTGCCTCAGTGCAGTGCTGCCTCCGGCACAGTCAGCTTCCTGAGCTGGGCTGAGCTGTGTGAGCATACCATGCCTAGCTCTGCTGCAGTGGTCCAGGACCAGCATGGTGGCCTGCGGCTCTCCACACAAGTGATGCAGGAGAGATTTTGAATCCAGAAATCACATCAAATAAAGTTCAAAATTTGACTCTGCCTGTAATTATAATCCTGGTCAAGCCATTTTATTCTCTAAGCTCTAAGCTCTATGGAAAATGGAGTGTTAACACTATTTCATCACAAAGTCCATTTATTCATTCACTCACTCACTTATTCATTCATCCGTTCACTCATTCACTCATTCATTCATCTGTTCAGTCATTCACTCATTCATTCACCCGTTCAGTCATTCACTCATTCATTCATCCGTTCAGTCATTCACTCATTCATTCATCCATTCACTCATTCATTCATTCATTCATCACTCATTCACTCAACAGGCAAGCCAGGTGATGTGGCACAGGGGGGCAGTGGTAGGAGCCCTGAGGGGACTAGGTTGAAACCTTACCTAAGTGTCACTCCTAAGAGACTTCCCCTATGTTTGATCGTTGATTTTTCCCCTTTTCTTTCTTCCTCCCCAACCTCACCTACTCCTTCCCCTCTGCTTCTGCCCCCTCCACTTTTCTCATCTTTTCTTCTAGTACTGCGAACTGAACTCAGGGGCTTTGCACTGAGTTATATCCCCAGGCCTTATTTAGTTCTAATTTTGAGACAGGGTCTTGCTGGCTTTCTGGCTATCCCAACCGGGCTCTATCTTGGGATATTTTTGCTTCCGCCTTCTAGGGTGCTGCAATTGCAGACACGAGCCACACACCCAGCTCATTCCTTCTGCTCCTTATGTTTTAACATTTCTATCATGATGCCCTGTTTTCCATTGCATGGCCAGAATCTTCCAGTCCTGGGTGACTTCCTAGTCAGGATTTCCATATGTTACCCTTAAACGAACCTACTCCAGTTGTCTGACCTCCTGGGTTTGCCCCTTTGCTCAGGCTGCCCCTGGCTCCCCAAATGGCAGTAATTCTTCTCACAAAACCATCTGTGGTTAAGTGTCTTTCCACAGGAAAAGTAGCTCCTTGCAGGGCTCTGTTCAGGTGGCCATACTACATGAGGTCCAACTAAAATTTCAAGTTTATTTCACAGAGCTCTTGTTGCAATCAATAATTGTTGAATTAAATAAGTAAACTAATGGTGAGTATTTCATGCACCATAATGGGATCTGAGGAAAGCTATTTTGGGGTGCAGAAAGAACTATTGATCTCTCTGATGTGATCTCTCACATCATTTGGACAGCTGTGTATTGTGTCATTGCTAAAACTGAGATCTAGGACTTAGTGAGTTTGGCTCAAAATTGATTAATTGATGGATTCATTCATTCCTTCACTCTTTCCTCCGGCACGTACATTTTCAATGCTCATTTTTCTGGGTCCTGGGGAGATGGAGAAGGGGAGACCTATAGGTCCAAAGGTCTCATTATCTAGTTGGGGGGAGACTTTAAAAACATATCAACAAATGTGTAGTCGGATGAACAGTTATCAGAGACATCCTCTGTGCCTATAGGGGAGAGTCACAGTTCTTGCCAGTGAGGAGCAAGATCAGTGTGATGGAGGCAGGCAAATTTGTTTGGGGCTCGCTAATGAGGACAGTTCACCAGGTGGAGGAAGGACTGAGGTGGGGCAGGAAGGTAAAGTCCTAGTGGGACAGTGGCCTGTGTATGAAGTGGAGGTGGGCTTGAAGCCTGGGGCCTTGGGTACATAGGGCAGAATGCAGAGGGCAGGCAGCTGTCTGGAACCAGTTCAGGGGTTCTGGAGCCCGCAAAAATGAGGCATTGTCCAACAGTGGATGTCTGGGCCTCTCCTGGCCTCAGCACTCACAGTCATCTGGTACCACTGGGGCATCACTCAGGGGCTCGGGAATGATTCAAGTGGACAACCACTCCTGAGGCTTGGCGGCAAGGTTCAGTCAGCACAGGTCCTGTTGAGAGTGTTGGACGTCTCAGTCTGGTTGCCTGGTGGTCTCTAGGAATTCTGAGGTCCAGGGCTGCCTGTAAGGCTGTCGAGAGGGCTGCAGATCCCAGATTTCTTTGAAAGACAATGATCCCCCTTATGTGCCTTGAGGTAAAGACTGTGACTGATCGCAGAGACCAGCCTCCTCCTCGGCCTCATGGAGCCCCTCGATAATGGCAAATCCTTGTCGCTTGCTCCCCGTTATTGCACTGTAAATGAGAAAGCAATAGAGCAAGGCTGCAACTGAGCGAATCGAAGCAGCCATTGCCAATCCCATCGACCTGAACGAGTGGCGCAGGGCAGGAAGGGACAGGGGTTGGATGCAGAGTGAGAGCCAAATCCAGCTCTGTCGCAGGTGGGAACCGGGCAGTGAGAGAGGAACAGCTGGGGCAGGGAGCTTAACCCAGTCTTGGGACCAGCAGGCTCTGGGGAACTCTGGGAAGAAGCTTTCAGCTTTCTTCTCAGGACAAAGGCCAGAGAGAAAAGGCTTGGGTGTAAACCCCTCAGCTTGTGCTTCTGGTTGTGAGCAGCAAGCGTGGACCATCAGCACTAAGGTGGCAGAATGAATGAATGAGTGAGTGAATGAATGAGTGAGTGAACAAACTTCCTGAAAGTGGCCCCAGAGAGCCAACTGGTGTGCTTTTTATGGGTCAGCTAAGTGACAGTGGCCTGTGTTGGGTTTAGAAGTGTTTGTTCTGTCCTTTCTGCAGGTCATTTTTATCCATCATGTGGACCAGCACGACTCCTACCAGCTCTATTTTCTGTGGTGTCTTCTCAACTGCTGACAGTTCCTTGAAGGTGCCAGCAAGTTCCATCCCCTTGACCATGTTTTGTTCATGCTGCCCCTGTCCCTGGTCTGCTCTTTGTCCTGCCTCCTCCCCAGTTTCCGGGAGGGTAGGCTGGGCACCATTTGCCTTAGAAGAGCCTGGAGGTTTTGTGCAAAGTGCAGCCCCACTCCCATCCCCCATTCTGGATAAATCACATTTGGGGTCTGGAGCTGAAGAACCCAGACTGGCTGGGTGGCCCCTGGCAGCCCCAGGTGAGAGAGCTGCTGGCTTGGCTGCCTTCTCTCTGAGTGGAAATCCCTATTCATCTCTCTTCACAGCTCCCACGGGCTTCCTGTGGCTTTAGGTTGAGAAATGGTCAGAAATATTTTTTATTTGATTTGGGCTTATTGTAAACTTCTGCAGAAAGAAGACAATGAATTGTAATGGCCATCTCAAAAACACATGGATTTTACAGCGGCTGGAGAACAAACATCTAGAGATGGAGGGAAAATTTATTTTGAGTGGGGTAAGCTTGAGTTCACTTGTGCTCAGAATGAATAACAGTAAGTAGAATTTATGAACCATCATCATCCCTTACCTTAGAGATATTTTATGACTTTCCAAAGTAAGCTGAAACAGAGCTTACAAACTCTGACAACTATCCAACGATGGAGATTGATGTGCTAGGTGGAAAAAGATTGGTTCTGTAAGCCACTGATTTGGCTGCAGGAAAGTCTTTCTGGTGATTGACTCAAGGACATCTGACTCCAAGTCCACAAATCTTTCTGGTGGTCTCGTGGCCACCCAGATGCTGATCTGATGGCCTCCAAAGACCCAAGGGGGAGTAGTGGTAGACTGGGCGCACCTTTGCCCGGCAGGTGCTGGGCACCTTGTGAAGGGGCATGCAGTTGGTTCCCTCTAGATGCATGGCTGCTGGCTGTCCAGGGAGAAGAGAGAAAAACGGGACAAGGTCTATGGCTTTGGACACAGCCCAGGGCAGTATCTCAGTGACAGTAGTTACTGTCTGTCTGCCCTGGACCAGGACAGGTTTGGCAGACGTAGCCAGCCCCTGACAGGGGGGTCACCATGAATTCCGATGTATGCTGTGAGCTAGGTTGGAACCCAGGGTGTTTGCACCCCAAAAGTATGCAGGCTCTAAGAAAAGGAAGCAAGCATGGAAGGTAAAGCGCCTGTATTTTATCCTCAGTGTGGGCAGATGTCGCAGAAGGCATGCTTCAGCCACTTTCTGTCCCTCTGGAATCATCAGGGACATCGGCAAGGAAGAGCTCGGAGAGGACAATTGCGTGCTGAAATTTTATAATTTTACAATCTTTGCCTCGTTGCTCTCATCACTTCTCACCGAGCTACTTCCCTTTTCAATG
Source organism: Myocastor coypus (assembly GCA_004027025.1). Classification (NCBI taxonomy): domain Eukaryota; kingdom Metazoa; phylum Chordata; class Mammalia; order Rodentia; family Myocastoridae; genus Myocastor; species Myocastor coypus. The sequence continues at coordinate 2,572 of PVJA010034329.1, read as the reverse complement.
GTAATTAATATTTCAGGAAACCTTGGGGTCTGAAGCTCAACTTTGTGATTTTTGACTATTTGTGTCTCTGAAGAGCCATAACGTATGGTGCTCTGGAAGCTGGCGTGGACAGAGCTTGAATTTCAAGGCTCCTAGTGCTGCTTGCCCGAGGGCGCTGAGTGGGGGCAGAGCGATGGGACCCTCCGTCCATCCTTTGGTGGCGCTGTCCACGCATGATCATGGAGTAATTCGGCACAGCTGCAGCCACGCCGCAAGCGCGCGCTCGGGGCCAGAGCTGCTCCACTCTGCATGCATTTTCTCATTCATCCCTCTCAAAAACCCAGGGAGAAAGTGAGGGCGGAGGTGTTAGCTCCTTTTCCTGCGGTGTCACAGCCAGACAGTGGTAGCCCAGGCTCCAGGCCTGGCTGTGTTTCCCTGGAAAGCCTGCCTTTGCTGTCGTTTCTCTTCAGGCTCTGGGGGCTCAGTGGTTAAGACACGTACCATGAGGATGCTTGGAAGTTCTCTGTGTAGTAAATATTAAGCACTAGGCACTGTACTGAGACCGTGGAGCAGCAAGCGAACAGGGATAAACAGCTTGTCCTCCCCAGGCCTCCACCCAGGGGTGCAGACAGCAAGCCACCGCATAAGCAACAGACACATTCGCTGTTGGGTGGGGACAAGAGCTGTAGAGAAAAGTAGAGCAGCCATGGGGTGGTGGGCGGGGCAGCGCTGCTGAGGGCGGCCACTTGGCTTTTAGTGAGAGAGCAAAGCCTTTCCTCTGAGATAAAGGGAAAGTCTTGGAGGCGAAGGTACGCCCCACAGGTGGGGCGGAAGGCTGGCAAAACAGGGCCCACGTGTGGGCCCTGATGTGGACGGTGCCTGGAGCGCTGGAAGAGAGCCCGAAGGCCGGCACGCCTGGAGGGCGGGACTGAGGGGCCAAGTCAGGAGGGGAGGCCAGAGAGGCCGCGGGGGGGGGGGGGGCCGATCCGCCTGCGGCCAGGTTGCTCTTCAGCTGGCGCCCTGGAAGCAGGCAGCAGACAAGGGTGAGCTCTGCTCTGTGACTTTAAGGAATCGCTTTTGTACGATGAACACACAGTGGCAAGGACAGGAAGAAATGAGGCGTCCTAGGGGCTGCTGCTGTAGGCGTCCCTAAGAGTGAGGAGGGTGGTGGAAGTGGGAGGCTGGCTTGGGCAGAGCAGGGTTCAGGCTGTGTGTGTGTGTGCGTGTGTGTGTGTGTGTGTGTGTGTGTGTGTGTTAAAGCATATTAAGCTTCTCCAGTGGCAGAACTTATTTAGTTTTTCAGTGTCCTTCACGCTCTCCGGAAAGAATCACTAGAAGGCCGATGTTTTCAGGGTTTTGACTTTATGTCACTACACACTATGGTTTAAATACAGAAAGTCTCTCAGACATCTCCTGCGTTCAGCGCTTGGCATGTCTGCAGTGCAGCAGGGTTGTGGGGGGCGCACTCGCCAGTGGGTGAGTTCACTGATGAATTTCTTTTGAATACTTATGTACTTATGTATTTTTATGTATTCAGTATTCACAGGGTCTCACTACACAGATGGGGCTTGTAGTGATCCTTCTGTTTTCAGCCTGCCAAGCGCTGGGGTTCCGAGCAGCACCACCACCCAGTCTCATTTGCTGTCCCAGCATGCCCTGGGGGCGGGGCTGGCACAGCGCCTCGGATCACGCCCTTTTCCCTGCAACTGCCTGAGCAGGCGCCTTAATCTGCTGAGCTGTCTGGCCAGCCTTCATTGTTGAATTTCTGGCTCAATGTTCCCGTAGGAGATATGACCTACTTAGAGGCGGGCCACTGTCGCTGGAGCTGGAAAGGCGTTTCCTGGTCTTCCCTTTGCCCTTGTCGCTCTGCTTCCTAAGCGCCTCGCACTGAGCTGCTCTCCTATGTCCGTCCATTCCACCAGCAGACCAGGAACTGAACCTCCGGACGGTGCGAATCAAGGTAAACTCCTCCTCCTCTAAGGAGCGATGTTGGGTGTTTTGGTGCATGAGCTGGCAAGATGACGGCAGTGCTGCATTTGGGGGACAATCAATTCATCGCCACAAACGTGGGAATGGGTGAAGGCCCTGTGAGCCCGAGCAATGTCTATTTTGTGGTTTTAGGCTTGAGTCAGGGATAAAGACCAAGAAGAAGCCACGGGACCTGAGACGGAAGCGGCGGCTCATCTCTGGGAAGGTGACATGGTGACAGCGCTGAGACTACGACAACAGCCTTCTGTGCTGAGAGAATCAGGGACCCGTTGCTCCAAGAAGGAAGTGGAGGGTGCGTGGCATTGGCGGCATAGAACTGTTATCCGGTGTTGGAGTAGCGGGTTTAAGAAAGGCTGTATGTCTAGAAGAGTCCGGGTAGCTCCCAGATGCCCAGATCCTCTGGCTTTCTGACCTAAGGGCTCAAAAAGAAGTTTTCTGAGTCCTTTGGCTTCAGTTCGTGGAGGGTGGGCAGTGCAGGAATTGTGGGCTTCTCACTGAAGGAGTGTTTGTTACAGCATTGCTAAGCTAAACTGTTGCTTCAAATTACCTGGGGCACACACCGATTGTCTTCAAATCTCTGTTTCACCGCCTTCTAGCTGGCTAG
>PVJA010034328.1:10102-22734 GCA_004027025.1 Myocastor coypus | reverse complement strand
TTTTTTTTTTTTTTTTTTTTTTTTTTTTTTTTTTTTTTTTTTTTTTTTTTTTTTTTTTTTTTTTTTTTTTTTTTTTTTTTTTTTTTTTTTTTTGTCTTTTTGAGACAGGGTCTCACTGTGCAGTTCAGGCTGGCTTTGAGCTCACTTTTGTAGCCCAGGCTGGTCTCGAACTCGCAGCGATCCTCCTGCCTCAGCCTCCTGAGTGCTGGGATTACAGGCGTGAGCCACCACACCCAGCTTATAGATCTTTCTATAGACCTCACCAAGATAAGCCAGAAGCCTAAAGAACTGTCACTACATCAGAAATATTACTTCTGTTACTATTATTACTAATATTATATTGTGAGCATCTGTATGTACATTAAAAATATCAAGAGAGTTTTTCTAGGAAAAGAGAATTCACATCTTTAACATCATAATGGGACCCTTACAAGTAGCTGGAAGGAAGTGGTATGTCTTACGTTAATGCCCAACTCAACCTTGGATCCAAAGGCACCATCAAGGAGATTCTAATCAGAACCCAACAGAACCTCTCTGGAGAGTCCAGCTGGATTCCCACATCTGGGGCCTCAGCTTCTGATGTGGCCCTGTGGACCATTGTGAGCTCAGAGATGGCTCACAGTCGCCCCTTTGAGCAAATGGAGCCCGCGCATTCCAGCAACCCTACCTGTAACCATCTCAGTCTGGGCCCAGGGCAGAGATGAACAACAAGGTGCTCACCATGCTGACGGCTCTTCCCTGTGTGGTTTACTTCATCATGAAGTCTAAATTCGGTGCCGAACTGCCCATCTGAGCTCACTAACTTTCCTCATTAAGACAGGAAGTTACCCATGGCTGGAATGACCTTGACAGGATCAGTTAAGAATGTCTATAGATGGAATAAACCAAACTCCATAGAGATGAGAGGCAAAAGAAACTCAGAAAATCATAGTTTCTGGCTGGTAGGTGACATTTCTTCTATTTACATATTAGAGGACTGTTTCCACCACCAAAAGAAAACTGGGGGGCCACCTACCTGGGACCACATCTTTGACCACATTCCTGACACCCTCTGATTCTGTGTTTAGATCTCTGTTCCCCAGGCAAATCAACGAAGGTGTCTGTCACCCACCTGTAGCATCATTCCCACTCACCCTCCCCTGCCTTCCACCACTCAAGTCCCAGTTAGCAGCACCACCTGACCCTGGGGTCCCAAATGCCACACTTCTGAGTTTAATCCTACTGCCTACAGTTAGAATAAGAGTTGACTGATGGAGGGAGTAATGCAAAAATCAAAATTCTTCATGCTCTGTGAGGATGATTGATATCAGCAAAGTGAAAATCCTCAAACACCTCACTGATGCTTACTTCAAGAAGAAGAAGTTGCAGAAACCCAGACACCAGGAGGGTGAGATCTTCGACACCAAGAAAGAGAGACCAGATTTCAGAGCAGTGCAAGGCAGATCAGAAAGCGGTGGACTCACAGATGTTAGCAAAAATCAAACTGATCCTCAGCTCCAGGCTATCTGCGATCTGTTTTTGCTCTGACAAATGGAGTTTATCCTCATAAATTAGTGTTCTAAATTTCTTACTAAGAACCTAATTAAATAACTGAAACATTAAAAATAGAAGAAGAAAAGGAATTCTTTGCGCTCCTCCCATCTCTGAACTGTCTTGCAGTTAGCAGCTTTAAGGACTTGCTCCTTTGTTACTGTGTTCTGTGCAAGGCAGTACACCAGGTCTCCAACACAAACCAACACCCAATGTGAAGAGATAAAACAATGGCAGTGGCAGTAGACACTCACCTGCACCTGGGGGACATGACATCCTGGGGTGAACAGGCCTTGCAGTGCAGGTGAGCAAGCCCATAACTTAAACAGTCTTTTTTTCTCTCTTCAGCAGCTGAAGGCCGACTACAGTTGAGTAACAGAACAAACACGGAGCTTTGCATTCACGGCGCGCTGCTGCTGCTGCTGCTGCTGCTGGGTCCCTTCAAGCAAAAGATCATGCTGAAGAAAACCAGGGAACTTCCAATGTGATCTAAACTTTTTTTTTGGGGGGGGGGTTGGTTTTTAAAAGCATTCAAAGATACTTAGTTTAACTCTGTTTTCATTTTTACATTCTCACTACCTATTCTAGCTCTGAATGTCTAGCTATCCCCTAAAGGAAATACCATCTGGCTCAGAATAACAAGTCCTAGACCACACCCAGAGGTCAGCTAGTCCTGGATTTTGTATTCAGTATATGGTGTTGCTACATTCAAATATGTTCAAAGGTAATGTGATGAAAGCCCCTCTGTACAGGCTGCATTGGTATCACCCTGGTAATCCTATACATCAGCTAACTTTATCTCAGAAGTGTGGGCTGCCCACAAATGCAGAGTCCATGACCGTAATCATACACCATTCCGTGTGATGGTCTGGCTTCATCTTGTCATTGTAGAGTGACAGGAGGGACACTGTGATGGAGCAGCAAACTGATCTGATCCTCCCTGGAGATTTAGGTGGGTGTATTATTTATAATAAGACTCAGAGAGAAGGTCCTTCCGTTAGGGGGCAAGACTGTGATGGCCAGCTGTCACAGATTGTTTATCTTGAAACTATTTTAAAAATCAAGGAGGAAAAAAAAATCTTTGCATCCAAGCAGATCAGTGTCTGGAGCAGCAACCTGCCAGTGTTTTACCAGCAGACTTTGCTTATTTTTCTTGCTTTTCAGTTACTTCCGTCTTTTATCCAGTTTTCCCATTGACAGAGTCCCAGAGTCATCATAGATAATTGATGCTATAAACCGTGGGCTTTGCTCTGCTTTGCAATATTTAGAAAATTCTCATCAACTGACCCTTTAAAACTTCTCAAGAACATTTGGAGGTGGGGGAAGGGGAGGTCTTTTTGAGAGAGGGCTTCACCATATAGCCCAGACTGGCCTTGAACTCACTTTGAAGGCCAGGCTAATCTTGAACTCAGACCAGTCCTCCTGCCTAAGCCTGCTGAGTGCTGGGATTACAGGAGTGCACAACCACACCCAGCCTCATGATAAATTTTAAAACATCAGTATATTTCATTTGTTCATTTATAATTAAGTGTTGTCTTCTATTGAAAAGCTAACAAACTGCCTAGCTACATTTCTCCCCTAAGCCACAAACTGAGTCTCTAGCCAACATACTCAAAGCTGAGAAGATTAAGTATCTGTTTATTTATTTTTTTTAATTTTTTATTTTTTTGTGGAACTAGGAATCAAACTTAGGACCTTGCACTTGCCAGGCAGGCGCTTGTGCCCCTGAGCTATCTCCCCAGCCAAGAAGATTAAGAATTTAAAAACAAACAAGTCCCCAGATCCAACTAAGGGAATCCTACTATATACAGGTTAATCTATACCAGTGATGCTGCTTGCCTCCAGGAGGCTGGAAGACATTCCAGACAACCCCACTTCGAACAGTTACTTCAAGTAGCCTTTTTCCAGTTTCCAACTTCTGAATAAAGATTTTGTTAATTTTATCGCAGAAAACTTTTGCAAGTTGTTTTATTTATAATGCCAGCTTTGAAAAATCTCACTAAAGCTAACTGGACAATAATCTATGCAGAAATCACTTTACAAAAAGAGGGAAAGCTCAAAATGTCACCTTTCTACAGATAACCCACAGTTCAATTTTATCCAGAGTAAAGAAAATGGGCAACTTTTGCTCAGACTAGAAGAAATGCAGCCATCAGTTTGGAATCTGTAACTCAAACTACACATGCAATGAGGACAATATTATGGTAGTACAATTGTTTTGCTGTTACATTGGTCTGCTGTTTGTCTAATGTTAGCAATTATAAACAGAGCAGTGCAACTAGTATTTGAAACAATCCTTATAGTGTTACAGTGTCAGGCACAACACTTCACTTCTCTTCACACCACTGGTTCTCCTTGCATACCTGGGCTTCCTCCTCTTCATTTTTGATATTAAAAGTCTTAAAAGCTGGGCGTGGTGACGCACGCCTGTAATCCCAGCACTCAGGAGGCTGGGGCAGGAGGATTGCTGTGAGTTCGAGACCAGCCTGGGCTACAGAAGTGAGCTCAAGGCCAGCCTCAACTGCATAGTGAGACCCTGTCTCAAAAACACACACACACAAAAAAAAAAAAAAAAAAAAAAAAGTCTTGCAAATCTCTTCAGGAGTTTTCCCCTTGATCATATTGGCAACAGCATTGCATATAACACCAAGCAAACCTTTGGTATCTAGGTAGTTTGCTGCCAGGGTAAGTTCAAAAAGGGTTCCTTGGTCAACTTTCAGGAATTCTTAGTCCCAAACAGGGATATCATCTGTTCGCTGTTCTTTGTTCTCATCACCCTCAGGAGGAGGAGGGTCCTCCTTGTGGTGGGTGCACCACTGAATGACCTTTTTAATATTGCTGCGTTAACATTTGGTAGAGGCCCTGGCTCATCATCTCCTTCATCATCATCCATTCCCAAGTCTTCCAATATGGTCTTTTTTTTTTTTCCTTTTTCTTCTTTTTTTCTTTTCTTTTCTTCCTTTCTCTCTCTCTCTCTCTCTCTCTCTCTCTCTCTCTCTCTCTCTCTCTCTCTCTCTCTCTCTTTTTTCTTCTATATTTAGGACAGAGTCTACAGGGTCTCACTATGTAGATCAGACTCATAGTGATTCTCCCGTTTTAGCCTCCTAACATGCTGGGATTACAGGTGTACATATCACCACGCCCAATCTCAATCGAGGTCTCAGTGTGCTCCAGGGGCAGGGCCTGCTGGGCAAGCCGGGAGTGGAACCTAGGCCAATGTGCACTGCCTAAGCAGGCGCTTTAGTCTGCTGAGCTATCAGCCAACATGGTCTTGATTGTCACAGACTGTTTGGCAATTTAAACATTGACTTCAGATGTCTATCCATCAGAACTCTGCAACTTAGTTGAAGGCATGGCGTTTGGTCTCTAAAAGGCTGTGGGCCCAGGCAGACGAGAGCAAGCAGATGTTCCCACCGCTTGGAGAAAGGCAGAGGAGGGCAAAGCCACTAGCTGAAACTCTACTTTAAGGATGTATACATTTTAAAAATCTCACAGCTGAAATATCTTTGGCTTTCCTAAACTTTCCAGGTTGTTTGGCAACCTCTGCCTAGAGAGTCTAGGAAAAGCCAGAATATTGTAGGAAAGCCCCTAAGATGTGTCCTCTCTCCTACCCTGCCTAAAAGAACACTGATTGAAAATTATAATTTTAAAAGATGAATAAAACATTAAAGATATGATACCTCATTGATATCTAATAGAGGGTTTTTAAAATGATTTCTAAAAGTTGTAAGTTTAATTTTTTATTTTAATTTAAGGTGTTTTGTGTGTGTGTGTGTGTGTGTGTGTGTGTGTGTGTGTGTGTGTGTGTGCAGAGTCTCACCATGAAGCTCAGACTCATAGTGATCCACCTGATTTCTGCCTTCCTAGTGCTGGGATTACAAGCATGCACCACCATGCCTCCATGCTTGGACTCCATCGCCCACTCAGCACACTGTGGGTGGGGCCAGAACAGCATGGGTGCCAGGGATCAAACTTAAGTAAGCGTTTAGTTTGCTGAGCTATATCACCGGCCCTAGATTTTTTTTTTTTTTTAAAGCTTATCCTTCTGTTATGAAAGCAAAACAAAACAACAACAAAAAAAGCAAAAAACAAGCCCTAGGTGAATTCCTAAACTTTTGTGACAGCATTACAGATAAATTATATTTTCTTATTAGAACTATTTTTTAAACTTTATTTATTTCTACTGCATCCGGGGTAAAGACAACACACCTGCCATGTGGGGCTGGGGATTTACTTGCCAGGTCAGCGCTTATTCCTCTGAGCTATCTCTCCAGGGCCAGAGCTATTTCTTAATTTATTAAATATCTTTCAAGAATATGTATTAGGGGAAACTCATCTAAGCCCGATGCATGAGTGAGACTGCCCTGGGCCCACCAGAAACTCATTCAACCCAGAAACCAGGCCCAGCATATAAGTGGAACTTCATCCATCAGACACACCCAGTGTGGAAAACTGCTACAGAACTCTCTGCAGAGAGACTAGAGACAAGAACTTTAACTGTCCATCTTCTTCAACTTCTACTCTTTCTTGAGCATTCTCAACAATTCTCTTTGTGGTAATTTTTCTACCATTAATGATTTTAGTAGAAGTTGATACAGATTTGAAGTTGCCCAGCCCACTGGCACCAAACGATGTAGATGAAAATGAAGTGAAGCCCCCATGACCTAGAGATCCAAATGAAGTAAATCCTGTAGCAAATGAAGAAAATCCACTGAAGGTAGAGAAAAAAGAGCCTGTACTACAGCTTCTGCTTCCTCTGGGGACCCCTTTGGTTCCCAAAAATGTCTTTAAATGGGTCTTCATTGCTAAAGAAGTCAAATGAATGAAAATGAGTCCCTTCCACCAAAAAAATTCCCTGAAGACATCTTCCGGGTTCCAGAATGTGAACCCAAACCCAAATGGACTGTCAAAGTGATGTCCACCTCCTCCACCACCAGTTAATCCTTCTTTGCCATATTTGTCATAGATGTCCCATTTTTTAGCATCTGGTAACACCTCATATGCTGCAGCCAATTGTTTGAATTTTTGCTTAACTTTTTCTCTATTCTCAAGATTTTTGTCTGGGTGCCACTGTAGTGCCAGTTTCCAGTATGCTTTCTTGATGTCTTCAGGGGAGGTGTACCTCTGCATACCTAGAACTTCATAGTAATCCACTGTGCTTGGACAGTGCCAGGGCAAGTTCAAGGATGTGGATGACCAGCAGCGAAAGGGAGGAGTTATGCAGCCAGTACCCTCGTGGCTCCAGGACAGTATGCTGGTCTTGGCTGCAGTGGTTCCTCATGCTTTCCTTTCTCTCCTTTCCTGAACAACCAGACAGTGCTATTCAAAATGACAAAGAGAAGGAGAAAAATGTGCTCTCAGGCCCTGAGCCCAGTCACAAATGCAGGAGACAATAGCATAGAAGAAATTGGGAATCACATACCTGAAATCTCTGAAATAATAGCATCTGAAGTAAAGGTATAGAGGAAATCAGATCAGAAATAATTTCTGAAGTAAAAAAAGAAATAACTACAATGAAAGAAGTACTAAGTGCTTCTAATGAAGACACTAATAAAAAAATAGAGGAGAACAGAAAAATTATGGTATCCTTGAATGAGCAATAAAGGAAAGAAATTCAATGCATGAAACAGATTCAAAGTGCTATACAGGAAATTAAAACCTCAATCACAAGCTGGCAAAACTGTTTCAAAGAAAGTGAAAATAGACTTTCAGACCTTAAAGATGCCATGAAAAGATAAGAAAAGATCTCTTAAAAACAACTAGGATGCATGAAACAATAATTAAACATCTGCAAGACAATGCAAAGATGAACAATGTAAGACTAATAGGCATCAATGAGAAAGAAGGAGTCAATACAAATGATATAAAAAGAATATGGACAGCAGTAATAGCAGATAACTTTCCAAATATGGGGAAGCAATTTGACATTCAGGTAACTGAAGCACAAAGAACTTCAAATAACATCAACCCAATTAAAACACTACCCAGACATAATAATCAAGATCCCAGAAACTTAGCACAGGAGCAGTATACTAGAAGCCACTAGAGAAAATAAAGGGGTCACATTTCAAAGAAAACCCATCAGAATAACAGATTTCACTTTATAAACCATCAAGTCAAGAAGGGCACAGAGCAAAGTACTACAAGTCTTGCAAAAAAACCAATTCCAACCCAGACTTATATACTCTGTAAAACTTTCTTTCAAGTATTATGGAGAAGTGAAATATTTCCAGAACAAAGAATAACCAGAACAAAGAATTTCATGAGGACAAAGCCAACACTATACAGTTTACTAAAAGATATTCTAGAGAGGGATCAAAATGACCACAACTCCATGAAGGAAAATGGAAAGAACTCACCAAATAAGGCAAACAAACACATGAGAAAAAGAGGTATACAAAAGCAGTCTTTCAGTTGTTCTTTTGTATACAACAGCAAAATATTTCCATCAGCATATTCTACAAATGGCCTTCTCATGCACCCTATGGGTCACGATTCTGTCTGATTCTACGGGATGGATATCAAGGAAATAGCGGTAGCTCAGTCCCACAAGTGACATCTGGCCACCAGTAAGCATCATGGACACTGTCTGTGTCCACAACATGCTAGAACTTTGTGCAATATCCTGTCCTCACACTGCTAGAAGTTCTGGTCATATGTTTGCTATTCCAGTATTTATGTTATGTTTTATTCTTAGTAATTCTCTACTACCATGGAAACTTTTTTTTTTTTTTTTTGTCTTTTTGAGACAGGGTCTCGCTATGCAGTTGAGGCTGGCCTTGAGCTCACTTTTGTAGCCCAGGCTGGTCTCGAACTCTCACAGATCCTCCTGCCTCAGCCTCCCGAGTGCTGGGATTACAGGCGTGAGCCACCATGCCCGGCTGGAAACTTTTTCTTAGTTGATATTTTTGTATATATTAACCTATTCAAATACTGAGTACTCTGAATTGTTTACAAATTCTGGCCTCTAAGTTGGACTCGCAACATTCTGGCCTCTAAATTGGACTCGCAATTTGATTTGAATTTGGGAATAGGGTTTTGAAATTTTAATTTAATTTTTAATTAATATTCTGAATATTGTTTAATTATAACTTTGTTTTATGATTCAGACTGTATCTTTGGCTTATGATCTACTTATGACATAGTATGATGTTTTCTAGTATTAGAAGCTTTAAAAAGCAATATATATATGCATAAACAAGAGAGTTAGAATAGATATAAAGCTACTTTGTCTTAGTTCATTGATAATAAAAGTTTGTACTAATATTGTTTAGATAAGCTATCAGGTCTGCATCTTGTCCTCTGAATGACTAGTATGAGGACAATAATACACATGGTATTAATTATTGTAACCATCCTACTAACTTGTTTTGAAACTATTTCATTGCTATTTTATCTTTTTTCTCATTAAAATGAATAAAAAGAAAAAAAATATATATTACATGACAAGTGTTATGCTAAGTAAATCCTATAACCAAAGGACAACATCAAAACTACCTAAGAGTGTGGACTTCTGTGCTCGCCTGAATTCAGAGCGAGGCTCTGTTACTCTCGCAGAAGCCTGTGTGATCTTGGACAAGTTATTCATTTTCTCTGATTCTTAGTTTGTTGATCTATAAAATAGGAATGTGAATAGTGTTACCTCTCAGGATTGCCATGAGAATTACCAGTTGATTTTTTTATATCGACATTTACACAGCAGTTACGTGCCTGATATTCTGTTCTTTGGCACGTGGTGCTGGGTATGGAACCCTGAGCTGGTCTCTGCACTTGCCTAAACTTGCCTAAGCAGGCAATTTAGTCCACTGAGCTATCTCACTGGCCCCTCAGCTTCCTTTCTTAAAGTCTGTTTTTGTTTTCTAAGCAGACTCTTCTTTCAAGCCTTCATATTGCTTGCCTTCACTTAAAATATTTAAATATTCTAAATTCTTTGCATGAAATTGATGAATATTTACAAGATTAGAACAGAATATCAGGAGGCCTGGCAGGATGGCTCAGTGGTCTAAAGCGCCTGCTTAGGAAAGCTTGGGCGGGGCGGCTGCAGGGACCGCGGTTCGATCCCCGGCACCACATGCTGTGCCAGCCCTGCCCTCAGGTCAAGCTGAGCCCCCTGAAGTCTAAGCATGGTGATACACTCCTGTAATCTCAGAGTTGGGGAGGCTGAAAGCAGAAGGATCACCACAAGGTACTATAAGCTTGTGGGAAGCTTGATCAATGTAACAAGACCCTGTCAATGAATTACTAGATAAATGGGCAGAGACTGTAGCTCAGTACAAACACACACACACACACACACACACACACACACACACACACACACACCCCAAGGAAACTTTCTTGTGATGGGTTGGTTAGCTCTGAGGACATTTCAGGCTAGAACCTGAAGGACACAAAGCCAGCCATGAAAAAAGTTGAGATAGAGCATTCTGGGATGAGGCTACCCTTGTGCAAAGACCTGAGGCTTTAGAAGAACATTTTGTATTGGGAACTGAAGGCAGATGGCGCGACAGTGGTGGTGTGGGTCAAAGAAACTGATGTGCTCAACACCTGTGACATATTTTAGAGGAAATGACAAAACCTGGCTTGTGAAGGGGTGTCCTTCACAAACAGAATGGCGAAACTGATTGTGACTTTTAGTCATGCTTCCTTGTATTTTCCAAGGAAAATTTAGAATACAGTTCACTCAAATGAGTAAGAAAATGATCCCAAAGAGCAGAGGATGTAAATTTAAAACATATAGATGCTATTTAAAAATATGAAAATATAATCATCTAAAAAAGGAAAAAAATAATCATCCTCACTAAAGCATGCTCTAGATTTTAAACTTATTCACAGCCAGCTAGTGATTCTTGAGTACTGCTAAACCGCACACTACAGTCGGGTGTACCTCAGGTAGGTGCTAGTTCTTGCTGGGGCTCCAGGCCTAGGGAAAAGCCAGAGAGTGCAGAGGCAAGCAGGTCTGCTGGAGCCATTGGCATGTGGAGACACAGCCTCAACTAGGGCCCGAGGCGCTTCTTCTAGACAATGCAGCTGCATTGAGAGAGAGAGAGAGAGAGAGAGAGAGAGAGAGAGAGAGAGAGAGAGAGAGGAGAGAGAGAGAGAGAGAGAAATGTTTGGTATGTTCTTAGTAACAGAGATGCTTTGAAGTCTCAAGATGGGTGCAGCAAGTCTGTAGCCCAACCTCACCAGGTCTGCATATGTGGGTGTGCATATGCTTGTGGGGCCTATTTTCTGGGGAGCCTGGAAGCCAAGTTCTTGGGCCTTTCTACATAGGAGGAGTTATGACCTTTCTACATGGGAGGAGGAAGCCCCCCGCAAGGCAGTGTTCCAGGGTTCTTGGGCGGGAAAGTAACCTTCCAGAATCTGATGTTAATCAACATGCAGCTCAGAGCTTAAGATTGACTTTTTTTTTTATTTAGTACAGGATCTACAAGGCCTTACTATGTCAATCAGACACGCAGTGATTCTCCTGTTCTCAGCCTCCCAAGCACTAGGATTACAGGTATGTGCCACCACTCCCAGTCTCAGTCACATCTCAGCCTGCCCTGGGGATGGGGCCCACAAAGCACCCCAGAGATGGAACCCTGGCCACTTGGCTCTGCCTAAGCAGGCACTTTAGTCTGTTGAGCCATCTAGCCAGCCCTAAGATTTATTCTTATCTGCTTATCTCATCACAATCCTTTAAAAAAAAAAAAAAGTCAATATTCTCTTCTGTATATCTGTGTCTTTACCTATTTCTCTCTCTCCGTCTCTCTCCCTCTCTCTCTCTTTTCTGTCTCTTCTCTCTCTCCTTCCTTCCCTCCCCCTTCCCCTCCCCCCCTCTCCTATCTATCTTTATGGGATACAATGACTTGAAACCAAAGACTCAGTCACAGGACAGTAGAGATCACCCAGAGCCACAGGACCCATGGCTTAGCCAGGGGATCACTGTTCTCAGCAGCATAGATCCCAGATGTATCCCCTTGCTCTAGGGCCAGCAAGATGAGGGGTAGATCCTGGTGCTGCCACTTTCTGTTTTCACAACTTTGAGGCTAGGACTTTCTTTCCTTCGAACCTTGAAAAAGGGGAAGACTACAACGTTGTCTCAGGGGGCAGTTAATCTTAATGACCAACTTGACTGGCCCAAGACTTCCAGGAAGGTGCCTGGATGGTGAAGGTGCTCCGCTCCCCAGTGAATTCATCCACTGACACTCCCTCAAAAGCCAGGGGCTGGGTGGAGCCTGCTGCAGGAAGCAGTCCCTGAGGGCTATTTCTCTCTGACTCTTGTATGTTCTGCTCCAGCCAACTAAGGGCTGAGTCCTCAAACTGTGAGCCAAAATAAACATCATTTAAGGGGTGGGTGTACCAGCAATGAGAAAGCTGGATAAATACAGTTGCCAAAGTCCTAGGCTCTGTAATCCTCTTCACCTGAACACGAACAATCCTTAGAAACATAGTTAGAAATGTATACATATAGTCACACAAATGTATACAGATAGTAATTGCTCTAAATAAATGCAACAAGTTAGAGTTGGATTGTGCTTATTGTAGTTTTAATGTAAGAATACAGTTCATAAGGTGCTGGACATACAAAGTCTGATAAATACTACCTTTAAAAACAGGATGAAGGAAGGGCCAGCCAAATAGCTTAGCAGATTAAAGTGCCTGCAAGCAGGTGCAGGGGTCAGGCTTCCATCAGGGCATACTGAGATAGGAATTGAGACTGAGTTTGGTGGCATGCACCTCTAATCCCAGCTCTTGGGAGGTTGTAAACAAGTGGATCACTAAGAGTCCGATCTAGTAGGAAGATCCTGAATACCCATAGACCTTTTCCTTAAAAAAAGAGAAATAAAAGGTATGAAAGGCCAAGGGAGGGAGCTAGCAAAGGTGGCTGCTTGCCTGGCAAGCAAGAGGTCCTAAATTCAATCTGAAGAAGAAGAAGAAGAAGAAGAAGAAGAAGAAGAAGAAGAAGAAGAAGAAGAAGAAGAAGAAGAAGAAGAAGAAGAAGAAGAAGAAGAAGAAGAAGAAGAAGAAGAAGAAGAAGAAGAAGAAGAAGAAGAAGAAGAAGAAGAAGAAGAAGAAGAAGAAGAAGAAGAAGAAGAAGAAGAAGAAGAAGAAGAAGA
>PVJA010034328.1:0-10002 GCA_004027025.1 Myocastor coypus | reverse complement strand
AGTTCAATCCCCAGTGTCACAAAAAGAAAATTATTGTGCAAACCATCTCAGTATTTCAAAAGTTTAGCATTTTTAGTCAGTTTTTGTCATTTTACATGAGATGTGTTGAAATGCAAATTGTTAGAAGTTATTCCCTGATAGACCACCTTTCTTATTAAAGTCACAAAACATTTGTAGGGGTGGAGGCAGGAGATTGCTGGGAGTTGAGCCCCTGCAGAGCCTGTGTACTAAGCTATGCCCCAGGCCTTTTATTTTTTGTTTTGAGACAGAGTATTGCTAAGTCACTGCTATGTTGCCCAGACGAGGCCTAAACCCCAAACTCTTCTGCCTCTGCCTCCCAGAGTGCACAATTCATTATTTTTTTAAAGAGCTTTTGCTTTTAGCTAGACATGGTGGTGCACACCTGTAATCCCAGCATGAAGGAAGTTGAGGGGGAGGATCGCTGTGAGTTCCGAGGCCAGCCTGGGTACGGGACCCTGCCCACAAAAGCCAAAAAAAGTAATGCATTAGATCCCCATGCACAATTATGAGCACAACATTATTATAAGTTGGTGCTAAAATGCCAAGTTTTATTGGGCAATATTGGCTGCTCTATTAAAATACTGGAAAGCAACATGAAAGATAATCAACATTTAGCCTTTAAAGATAGGCTCTTGTGGGCTTAATAAGCATTAATTAATTGAGACAACACAGGTGAGCAATGTCATCACCTCAGAAGTGGAAACTCAGTATAACGCTGAACAATTTAGGTCAGGAAACAATTACTTGTTCAAAAGATAACAGCGTTTTGCGCATAAATGACTGTCTTCAACCTGGAGCATCAAGTCACATCACAAACTGTAATTAAACACGCGGGAACTCTTTTTAATTTCAGGGAAGAGCGTGAGAGAGAGGAAGCCATTTAGCTAAAATCACCCAGAAGGTCAGGAGCACTGGGGATTTAGTCCTTTGAAATCAAACGTTTGATGTGAAGAGAAGTAAAGAATTTTTCACTAGAGTCAGGGAGAGAGTTTGGTGGCACAAGCACCCGCCCAGCAAGCAGCAAGTTCCTGAGTGTGATTCCTGGTACCAAAGAGATTACTAGAGAGCTAATGTCCGCGAGGCAGTGTCCATCGTCTTGCCACAGACTCCGAAAATGAGTAGTATTCTTTAGGATGAGAAGCAAGTTCTAGGGGTCAGGGCCAGGAGGGCTCTTCCGGCTTCGGGCTCTCACCATGCATGCGCCATCACGTCCAGCCACGCCCATAAATGGCATCTAACAAAATCATTACAAATTTAGTGGCTAAAAACAACACAAATTTATCATCTTTCCATGCTGAAGGTTGAAAACTGTTTTCACTAAACTCCAAGCAAGGCAGGGCTGAATTCCTCCGGATGCTCTAGGGGAAATCTATTGACTAGACTTCCCCGCTTCTGGAGACCCCAGTCCTTCCTCCATCTCCACAGGCAACGTTGCATGCCGC
This sequence comes from Myocastor coypus, assembly GCA_004027025.1. Taxonomy (NCBI): domain Eukaryota; kingdom Metazoa; phylum Chordata; class Mammalia; order Rodentia; family Myocastoridae; genus Myocastor; species Myocastor coypus. The sequence continues at coordinate 8,539 of PVJA010034328.1, read as the reverse complement.
GCTCCTGTCTCCTCTGCCTCTGAGGACCATGCTTCTCCTTCACTTGTAGCAACCCTACGCAGAGAATTCAAGAAAATCGGTTTCCCTTCCTGAGATCCTTAACTTAATCACATCTGCAAAACCTCTGATGACGTGTAGCCGAGTATGTCTTAAACGTATGTGTAGTTGGGACTGGGAGATAGCTCCGTGGTTTAGGCACCTGCCTGGCAAGTGCAGGAACCCAGGTTTGATCCCCGAGACTACATGCCCTGCCAACAGGAACTCCGGGTTTGGGGGAGCCTTCTCAGAGCCATGACACACCGTGCATGGTAGCCCACACCTGTAATCCCAGGCTGAGACAGGTGCATCACTACAAGTTTGAGCTGCGTAGCAAGATCCTCAGCCAAACAAATAAAAGATTTAAAAAACAAAACAAAACATATCTGTGGTCAATTAGCATTTATTGAATGCTTTCCAAATCCCAAGGAGCAGTGGTGGACAACTAAGGGGCCAATGTTTTGCTTGTTTTGTTTTGAGGAATTCTTAGAAAACTTGGATCTATGCCTCCCCTTTTCATCCTTAGAATCTTTTGTATCTCTAGGGGACATCACTGTCCCAAAAGCCCCTCCTACAGAGCTTTGTCATCCCATGGGACCATTGGAATTTATTGGAATTCAGTAAACACGGTAGGAGGGCATACCTCTAAAGCAGAAGTTTGAGAATCTTTTAAACTATTAATACGTACAACTGCTTGGATGAATTTCAAAATAGTTATGTTATTTGAATTGCTTTTTAATTTTTTATTTCAAGAAAATACTATAAAATTGCAGAAAAATGCAACTTAATTGGTGGGGCAGAATACAGGTAAATAGTTGTTGGCGATTTGGGGAAGTGAGGGTGGGATTCCCAGTGGGCACAAGGAAATTTGGGGAGGTGACAGACCCATTGGTGGTTGCGATAGCTTCACTAGTGTGTACATATGTTAGGACCTGGCATCTGAGCTTCTGAAACCATGTCTCTAGGTGTGTGTTGTGTCTTACATATCATGTATCATCCCAGAAAGCTGTTAAAAAATTATAATCCTCCAAAGAGCACAAGAACTTTGTAAATTATATTAGAGAGCTAGGGAGAAATTAGGTATCACCCTGAAGCAGTCTTATCTATAAACTCTTCAGAAAATTTTCAAAGGCCTCATTTAAATACTACTTTTTCTAGGCCAGCCCTCCTCCCTTGCCACCTCCATATCCTGTACCAGCTCCCTCAGTTACACTTTCCCCCACCATCTTGTAGAGAATCATTATTTCATATTGTCCCTGTCCCCTTCTAGTATTACTGGATTTGACATTTATTTCTCAGAACTGGAAATGCTCTCTGAGCATCCCAGAGATGAACACTGGAGCCATCAGGAGTCTGCAGGGAAGGAGGCCCATTAAAAGGACTCTCAATGTCACTAGAAACTGCTCCTCAGGCTGTTGGAAGTTATGGAGTGCCATTGCTGGTCTTCTTCTCGGTCTGACAAGTTTATATTTATGATCTCATAGATAAGTTGTTGGGATCCCATCAAGTTAATTCCAATCTAACACAGCCACTGCAACCCATGGCGAGAACAGAGGCACTAGGTACGTTTGTAGTTATGGGGAGCCAAGGGGTTCTCAGTCCAGCCATGATGGTGGTCATCTGGAACAAAGGTCTTGACCCAGGGCTGAACCTGGGTTTTATTCATTCACAAAGAAAGGAACAGCTTGAGAATGAGTGATTGAGAATGGCAGGAAGTAGGTGAGTACTATAAGAAGCCTGCATTTACCTCTGTGATGGCAGAGAGAAGGTATGCAGAGAGTAATCTGCATTTCACAATTGAGATGGTATCAATCTCAAGCCCCAGGAAGTCATAGCCTCCATCTAGAGCTCTTCATCCCACCTCACTCTGCTTGCACAAGGGAACAGTGGGTGTGGGGTCTGGGAAACATGCCTGCCATCTTGAAATCCTACCACCATCTTGAAATAGTACCTCGGCTGGACCGATATGCATTGCTTAGAGCCGAGTGAAGGAATAAGGAAAGGTCCTGGCCAGCTGTGCACTCATCAATACATGGAAATTGGATCAGGCTCAGCCAACATAGAGACAGTTGCTCCTCCTCTGTGGAGAGTCCCCGAGGTGGTCCTCCATAGGCAGTCATTCCTGCACCCTGAATTAGAGCAGCTGATTCTCTGGAGGAGAGCAAGACCACCTAGGAATGCCAAAATGCCAATAATTCCTCCCCTCAAGTAAGAAACACTAGGGATAGAATAAATTGTCCCCAGTACACACGTAAGTGGTCCTTTTCTTGGTTCTTCAGGTGAGTGTGAGCCACAGGCAATGACAGGACCAGCTCTGATCCCCTAGCATCCCCCGCAGGCCTACTCTCTCTTTGACCCTGGCCACTTCCTGTTCTCTGTTCTTCCTCAAATACACCAGCTCTTGCCCACTCTGGCACTTTCCCTCCATGCTGTTCACACTGCCTGACGTCTCTCAGCCCCACCTTCCTTCTGCCTGGTTATTTCTTCCCTAGCCTTAGCCCTTACTTCCACTAGAACCTTCCTCATCTCTTGCCCTGGAACAGTGTTTCTCCATGCACACCCCAAGAGCACTCGGTCTGTCTCTTTAACTGCATTATAATCATAAGTATCGGTAGAAGGAAAGAAAGAAGAGGGGTCAGGTAGGATAACAAGAGAGTTAGATTCTTAGCTCCACTGTTTATTTACTTATTTATACTGAAAGTTGAGCTCAGGGCACACTTTATCACTGACCTACATCTATGACCATTTTCAGTTTTTACTTTTGACACAGGGTCTTGTTCAACTGTCCAGCCAGGCTTGGACTCTCCTGCCTCTACCTGAAATTATACAGGTGTCCGCCACCATGCCTGTGTCTGTTTCTTAGTGATTGATGACCTTGGGTGAGTTACTTAAATGACTAGAATCTCAGTTTTCTCCTCCACAATCTGGGGATAAAAGTTCATGTGGGGATTAAGTGAAATTAGCATAGAAAGTGACTTGTCCACTTGGATATCTGCCAGTTGAGTTTTTTCCCCCTGAAACATTTCCTTTTTCTTTCTCTTCTCTCCTCCTCTTCTTCCATCTCTCTCTCTCTCTCTCTCTTCCAGCCCCTCTGAAGATTAAATCCAGGGCTTCACTCATGCTAGAGGTATACTACCAGACCCCTACTCTTAGCAATATTTTCAATAATCAGTTGCTTCAATGGGCAGGTATTAGATCTCACAAATACCCAGGAAGGGACCAACAGTATCTGTAGAAAGACTACATCTGATTTCTTCTTTCTTTCTTTTTTTCTATCTCCCCAGCCTCATGTTTTATTTGTATTTATTTATTTATTTATTTACTTATCTGCGGTTCTAGGGGTTGACCTTAGGACCTTGTACTTGCCAGGCAGGTGTTTATGCTGCTGAACTATATTCCTGGCTCGACATCTGATTTCTTGGGAGGAATTTAAACAAACTGAGACCAGAGGCATCTTTAAAAAATCAGCTTTATTTTTTTATGTCTGAAACCTTGATCTTTTCTTTTTAGGTTTTTTTTTTTTTTTTTTTTTTTTTTTTTTTTTTTTTTTTTTTTTTTTTTTTTTTTTTTTTTTTTTTTTTTTTTTTTTTTTTTTTTTTTTTTTTTTTTTTTTTTTTTTTTTTTTTTTTTTTTTTTTGATCTTTTTTAAGAGCATACTGATTAAAAAAAAAACAGTGGTTTGCAGTGGATCGATAATTATTTGAAGTAGAGTCCAGCTACCAAAGTAGAAAGAGCACCTCATGATGATTTAGAGTCATATGATTTGTCTGTCCAAGGAAACCTCTGGGCACATCTGCAATCCTGTAATTAAGGTTAATAATAACACTATAAAGTGGAGGCATTATCTTCACAGGCAGAGTCTGAGTCAGTGTGCTGTGCTACAGGCAGACTGACTCTTAGGAGTGGGACACATGGGAGTCTGCTAGGGTCAGCATGAAGCAAGCTGCATGTCCCTTGTCCCCAACCCGCTCCGCTAAATGAGCTGCTGAACAGGAAGGCAGTACGGTGGAGACATCTTGGTAGACAACTTACTCGCAGCTTCTTTTACATGCGCCACCCTGTGAATTAAGAGTTCTTGACTGCTGTTGCCAACAAACAGACTCCACATCTACCTATTGGTCTTTTAGTTTGCGTTATTCAAGTGCTAGTCAAGAGCAGCCTTATATATGAGCCCACTGTGGCCTGCTGAACCCATTGTGTAGTGCTGGTCCTTTCCCATTATCTTTCTGTAGGACTGTCACACCTGCCCCCCCATCCCCATCCCCCTGCTGGGTTGTTTTATTGTACAAGAACTATACTCTTTAAATGCGAAGAAATTAGTCTGAACCCCAGCCAGTTACACATCCTCCCTCCCTCCCTCCCTCCCTCCCTCTTTCTTTCTTTCTTTCTTCCTAGTTTTTTTCATGCATTTGGAACAGGGTCTTAGTACACAGCTTGGACTCGTAGTGTTCCTCCTGTTTTCAGCCTCCCCAGTGCTGGAATTACAGGTGTGCACCACCACACCAGGACTTTGTGGCCAGCTCAGCACAACCAAGGGTGGGGCCAGCACAGCATGTGGGGCCAGGATGGAATCATGGTCCCTGTGCTTGTCTCAGCAGGTGCTTAGTCTGCTGAGCTATCTTGCTGGTTCATTAATTTCTTTTTGAATTTATAAGAAGCAGTGTAGAGGCTGGAGGCAGAGCCGTGAGACAGACTGGCTGACATCCTAGCCAGGCCAAATGCCATTTAGATTCCGTGTTCGGGTGCCCCTTTGGGCCGTACTGCCTACACCCCAGCTGTTGAGATGTTGGCTGCTGGAGTTTATCTGTGGCTTCCTCATCAGAGAGCCTGTACTAGAGAGACCTGCCACCTGTGACATTACCCAGATGCAAAGCCAGTACCCTGGCTTGCAGTGGTGGCTAATTCTGTGTTGTGGCTTATTCTCTAGAGCCTAGAGCACTCCTCAAGGAATCAGATCGAGGCTAAGATTTCCTGTGACCCATTCTTGCTTGGATCTTGGCTGTTTCCTGTCCTGTTTCACAGCCTCCCTTCAGGTTCCTCCTAAAGGGCCTTCCCTATGGCTTTGCTTCCAGGAGAGCCAATCTAAATGCAAATTGAGGATGATATCAGTACCTCCTTCCTAATGTGGGAATCTAACAAGGGTTTTTTAAAAGAATACAAGCCAGTTATTTAGCATTTACTAGGTAGGAGGACTTGTCAAGCACATTAATTGATTTAGTCCTTATGTCAGTGTCCAGGAAAAATCTCCAATATATAAAATACTCAGAAGTGTCTGGCAATCTCTTCATTTGTTTGTTTTGAGACAGAGTCTCACTATGTAATTCAGGCTGGCCTTGAGCTCACTTTGTAGGACAGGCTGGTCTTGAACTCCCAATAGCCCTGCCTCAGCCTCCCAAGTGCTGGGATTACAGGCATGCACCACCATGCCCAGCTTATATTTATTTTTTTAAATTAAGTTTATTGGTACATTCTTAGAGAGATAGTTATCATATTCATCATATGGAATTTGTATCTATATATGATCAACATATTAATTCTTTTTTTCTCCCAATCTCCTAGCTTCAACCTCTGTTCTCCTCCTTATTTATAAGAGCTCTGTTTCCATTTTTTTTATTCTCTCTTTTTATTTTTTATTCCCCTCCCCAAAGACATTTTCTTCTTACTTTACAACACCCAGTGTACATTTTGGTCCTTATCAGTTTCTCACACTGTCTGGTACATATTTAGCCACAAGTTAGCTGTTATATTTTATTAATTTAATCTGGATTTCAAATGAAACTCTCATTAAGCTGTTTCCTACACACCTGGAGGATCCACACCCATCCCTCTTTTCTTGGGTATTCTTTTGAAGCCCTCCTACTTCTCATTTTTTTCTTTTTTCCTTTTCTAAAAGGTAGAGCTGTCAAGTTCACTTTTCTACTAGAAGTCCTCCCACCTGATTTTCTTTCTTTCAGTCAAGGCAGCGCTGTCCTGTGTCCTCCACAGAGTTTGCTGGGAAGGGAAGCAACAGTTGCCATCTCTTCGCTATTCAGTTTTTCCTTTATTTAGTGTGATTATTTATAACTGCAAGGGATATCCAAAAGTGTTGAGGCATGATCCTCAACACTCAGGAGGCTGAAGCAGGAGGATGGTGAGTTTGAGTGCAGCTTGGACTATATAGAAATATAGTAACAAATTCAAGGCCAGACTGGACTATAGTAATTATGCATAGCTATTATGAAAACAGAGCTTCTATGAACTTCCAAGATCCTTCAAAGGATCCTTCAGGATCCTTCTATGATCCTGAGTACCTTCTCCCAGGCTGATCACTAGAACACATATCACAGTAAGTAGCCTAAGGAATTCAACCTATAATATAGGTTGTCTTCTATCTCACTCAAAATAGACTCCAAAGAAATAGTGACACAGGGAGTTTAATTTGCATCTGGGGAGGCAAGAGATGAGGTAGCCCTGGCAGAATGAGCTCTGAGACTTGGCAGAGCTTAAATATGAACCTTTCATAGCAGGGGCTTATTAAACTCAACCATCTCTGTGGCAAGACCAATCTCTACTTCAGTAGCCCCTTATGGACTATGGAGGACCACCTGAGCAGCTCTCCTTGAAATAAAAGTGACTGTCTCCATTTTGACTGAGCCTGACCCTATTCCCTTGTACTGAAATATACAGAGCTGGCTAGGACTTCTCATTATCCTCTCAATTGGCCTTAAGCAGTGTGTATTGGTCTAGTTGAGGTGCTGGTGGTGATTTTTGAAGATGGCATCCTCGAGATAGACTATGACTTCCTGGGGCTTGAAAGATTACACATCAGAGCTGACGCACCAGACCCCCAAAATATTAGATACTATCTCAATACCATAATGCAAATTACTTCCTTTGCATATCTCTGAATATGGCGGAGGTGAATGCAGGCTTCGTACCTAGCCCCAGTTCACAATGCTCACCTTCTTCCCACAATTCCCTTCATTGCTGACCTTCTTCCCACAATTCCCTTTCTCAAGCCACTCCCCCTTCTCCAATGAATAAAGCCCAAGTGCAGCCTTGGGTCGCTCTCTTGGTTCTGGAAAGCCATCTTCATGGCTGGACTTAAGGCCCCTTGGCGCCCCAATAGTATATATATATCAGTGCCTTTGTTATTGCCGTGGGTTGTGCTGGGAATGGTAGATTGGAATTAACTTGGTGGAATTCCAATAACATGGTTTTAGGATTGTAAGTTTAGACTTCTTAGGCCTAGATGAGAACCGGGAAGGGACTCTGACAATGGACTACACAAATGATAACAGAAAAAGCTTTGGCTCTGTCACTGCCGAAACTGTAGGCTGGTTTCATATTTTGTCCATGTAGTGAGCTGTCCCATGGGTGACACAAGGCAGTGAGACAAGGCAGAAAGTCAAACCGATTCCCTAGCCCAGGACAGAGACCACTTTTAGAGGCATCACAAGGTGAGAACAAAGCCCGACTCCTCCTCACAAGAGACCGTAAAGCTGACTGATGGCCTTGAAGGCAACTCACGCAGCTAGAGCAGGTGATACAGAGTCCTTCTCCCTTTGTACAAGTATTATGCAGTAGGCCTCTAGAATTCTTTATTTCCAAAGCCTCAGAGCATTTTCCTTTTCTCCTCTCATTTTATCATCACCGAATTTTTCTTAGGTAAAAACAGACATCAAATATTATTTTATTTTTAGAAAGAACAAGCAAGGCCAGAATAATAATAAAGTACTGTTAGGAAGTAAACCATCTTCCAAGCGTGTGACAGTGATGCATGGCCTGCCAGTTTGGGCACTTGCACGCTGAAGAACCTGGAGCTTGGCCTCTGACCTCCCATCTCCTCCCTCTCTCAACATGTTCAAATAACTCGCCAGGAAGCAGCAGGCCCAGCTTCTTCCTGTCATCTTCTTTTTAAAAAGAATGTATTATTACATTTGTGATACACAATATTACATTCATTGTAGGGATTGCAGCACATACATAATATCTCTATTCCTTCCTATTTCCCCCTGCCTTCCACCCCTCATAATTACCATTTTTAACAAAGTTTTTTAAGAACCTTTCTTTTCTTTGCTTATATTCTCAATCTTTTACTTTATTTCTTTAAACATATTAAGCACTTTTTTTCATATATTTATTTTTATACTCATTGGTCATTCAGTTTCAAAGTCTTTAGGGCTCTGATTCTACTGTGCTAAGTTTTGTCCCGATGTTTTTATGTAACATCTCTTGTTTCTTTGTATGAATTCTGATTTAATCAGCAATTCATAGGACCGGCCAGATAGCTTGGCCAATTAAAGTGCCTGCAAGCAGGTGCAAGGGTCAGGGGTTTGATTGCTGGCCCTGCCCCTAGGGCACCCTGAGACAGCAATTGAGACTGGGTTTGGTGATGTGTGCCTGTAATCCCAGCCCTTGGGAGGCTGTAAACAGGTGGATTACTACAAGTCTGATCTAGTAGGGAGACCCTGAACACCCTATAGATTCCAAATTATAAAAAAAAAAAAAAAAAAAAAAAAAA
>PVJA010034327.1:0-22636 GCA_004027025.1 Myocastor coypus | reverse complement strand
GGAGGGAAGGAAGAAGGGAAGGAAAGAAGGAGGGAGGGAGGGACGGAGGGGGAGGGAGGGAGGGAGGGAAGGCAGGCAGGCAGGCAGGCAGGCAGGCAGACCTTCTCAATGAGCTGGCCCTTCCAGAGACCCCTGCAGATTTTGACAAAGCTCTGGCTGTGTGACCAGGATGGTTCCAAGCTCAGATGCTCCTTGGTGCCATCCCAGGCAGGCAGGTGCGCTCAGACCCTTGAGGATGACGCTCCAGGGGCTGTTTGCAGTCTGACATGCAGTGACGCCCGGATGCCTGACTCCTCACCTCACCAGGGCTCCCGATCCCTCTCTGAGGCGGCCCAGAAACCCACCGATGGAACATTCACAGACCTCAGATAGTTGAAGACACTTGCGCACCACAGAGGAGAGATCTGCAGGACACTGGTGTCACCTGTCAGCAGGACGTCCCAGTGCTGAAGGCATCCTGGCCACAGTTTGGCCAAAATCCTTAGCCAACTTCACCCAGGGACAATCGGCCATGCCCAGAACACAGAGCAGCCTGCAAGGTAACTGCCTGGAAGCTTTCATAGAGCGGCGGCCTGAGTGGGAGCAGCCAGGAAGGCAGGGCTGAGCAGCAGTGCTGTGTGGAGTAGCTTGGGCAGGCACTTCCTGTGCAGAGCTGAGCCACACAGGGGGGCTCAGGAAGGGGTGCAGAGCTGGATGCTGCTTACACAGAGCTAGACAGGCTAGACAGGCTCCTTCAGAGATGGGAACCAGGATGGGGTGCCCCTGGGGCTGTGGAAGGTAGGTCCCCAGGGGGTGTTTTGGGTGCTGATGACCCAAAACAGCACTTGACCTGAGTGTTGGTGACATGGGTGATTATTTTTATTTGTGAAACTTTCTCTTTGGGCTGGCGAGATGGCTCAGCGGACCATGAGCTTCTGGGCTCCAGACCATAGGAAAATGTGTGGAGATTTGTGACATCAGGCCTGAAAACTAATAGGAACCAAGGAAGCCCATGACTCCCAGGGCCCACAGCGTGGGCCAAGGGCCACAGTCGTCCCCACGTGGACTCGTGGCCAGGGGTGGTCCCCAAGGGGTCTGGCCGGCTGCCATCTGGTGTGGCACATGCGTGTTTAGCACCTATAAGAGCTGTGAATGGATCAGAGCACAGGGGCAGGGGCGTCGCTGAGGGGCAGCACAGGGCTGCAGAGGAGTCCTTCTGCGTGTGCAGGCAGAACTGGCTGTGCCCGGGCAGATGCAGCCCCGTGGGTTCCGGACCCCCCACTTCCTGTCCTCAGTGGGTGAAAATGGCCTGAAGCTGTTTGTTTTGTCTCTTCTGGTGTTTTGTTTTTGTTTTTTTTTTTTTTTTTTTTTTTTTTTTTTTTTTTTTTTTTTTTGTCTTTTTGAGGCAGGGTCTCGCTGTATGGTGCAGCCTGGCTTGGAGCTCACTTTGTAGCTCAGGCTGGTCTCAAATTCAGTGATCCTCCCGCCTCAGCCTCCTAAATGCTGCTTTTATTTCTTCTGTCAAATGCACTCATCCAGCAAAATAAAAAGCAGGCACTTTTCAGATAGTTTGCTGGTCCGCAAAACTAAAAGTGTGGGCATCTGACCACAGAGGTGGTGTAGGTGGTATGAGTAGCTCAGCTGACCAGAAGGCCCCACCGCGTGACAGAGACCCAGCAGATGCCCCGGCATGTCAGCATGCTCAGCCTGCACAGCTGCAGCTCAGGCTTGCAGGTTGCCATGACGACCTCCCCACACCTGTGCAGCCACCTAGGAGGCTGCTATCATGTGACACCCGAGGCCCAGACATGCTGGAAAGAAAGAGCCTGCACATCTGTAGGAGGAAGCACATGCAGCCACTGACAACATGGCCACAGAGACATCTACCACGGAAGCCACGCAGTGGCGGAATGAGTGGACCTCAGGTCCACAGGCCACTCTGGACTTCCTCCCTTAGCCAGCGTTCTTCACATTGCTAGAACAGGAGCATGTCCCTCAGTGAGCATGGGGCGCTGGGCTCACGGCAGTGGGCAGGAGTGTGTTTGACCCAGAGGCTGGGGACAGCGTACAGCAGGAGCCCCAGCCCTGCCCCTGCCCCTGCCCTCTGCTTTCCCCTGTTCTGAGGGAGCCCACCCCTGGGCTCAGCTGGCTACAGAAATTACAGCTTCGGATGTGGAAACAAGGAAGTCCCTTTGGCCTCGGAGTGCACAGGGACAGGCTGAGCCCGCCCCGCTGTGTGGGAGGTGGCCCAGAGCCAAGAGCAGAGATCCAAGCTCCAGGAGCAAAGCCAGCCAAGCCATTGCCGCTCCCTCAGACCTATCCCCACAAAGACAACCCGTGCTCTGGTCCTGCCGGGCCAAAGCCTCCTCCTCCCTGAGTCTCTGCCTGGCTCTCTGCCTGTCCCTGAGACGCCTGCTCTGAGGATGCCACTGCCAGGATCCCAGCTATGCCCTTGCTGGGGTCACACGAAGGGGTGCAAGCAGAAGACCAGGGCAGGAGGGAGGTCGTCGCGTCACCGGTGACCCTGCCTTCATGGGCACTGGTGCCACCGTGTCTTCCCCATCCCTTTAGCTTCAGGCGTGGGCAGGCTCCGCCCATGGAGCGTCCCCACACTGGTCATGTGTGTGTTACATTGTCCCTCAGGTAAATCTTCCCACTTGCGTGGGATTTGGAGCACTTAATCCAGAGCTCTCCTCAGAGCCACAGCAAACTGGCTCTGGGACACCTTTGGCCACCAGAGCGGCTGAAGATTCCAGTCCCGCAGTTGCCAGCTCCCTGCAGCCCCCTGTACACTGAAAGCCCTCTGGAGCTGGGAATCCTACAGCAGGGCATCTTGCATGAGGGCCAGGAGCGTTGGGGCACCATGACAGGGGTGGGTCTACCTACTCCCTCGGGGTGCGCGGCTTGGCTCATTCTTTCCTTTCCTGCCTGCAGTTTTTGGGTCGCTGATGCATAGGGCCAACGCTCCATCCCCTGTGACTCTTTCTGTAGAGACAGATTTACCTGAGTGCAGCCGCTTGTGTCTCTCAGGTTCATTCTATGCAGCGAGTTTGCCCAGAGTCAGTGGTGTGGTCCGCCAAGCCAGACCCACTTCCCACCTTCACAGAAGACACTGGCCCGCACCTGGGAGAGCTCAGAGGGCTCAGCCCTGCCTAGGAGGCCTGCCTAGTGTTGAAGGAGAGGTGACGGCTTTGCTCGTGAGTGTCGGGAGTACACTGACACACGTGGACGGCCGCCAGCTCAAGGGGAGGGACAGGTGGGTTGGCTCTGCTTTGTGGAACCCAGGGCGTCAGGAGTAGCAGCTATGCGCTGCCCCATGAGGCTGCACCCAGCCCTCCGGGGACACCCCAGGCAGGCACTCCATGTAGAGCCAGCCGCCCTGAGTGCCCGACATGCTGCACATGCTGGCAGCTGACGGTGGGAGCCCTTCTTCTTAAAAAGTGTTTACACATGCCCCCCGTGCCTCAGATCCAGCCACAGCTAGACTGGATGCACCTCATCCTCTTGGGAGATGGCCCTTCGGCTGCTGCCAGCTGCTCCCAGCTGCTCCCAGCTTCCTTCAGGGTCTCCCTGAGCGGCTCTGCCCCACAGCCTCTCTGGACAGCTCCTCAGCCAGGTCCCGAGGAGCCCCCCGCCCCACATGGCCACTGAAAGGCTGCACACGCACAGACCGCCTTCCCTCCCCCCCACCGGGGGGCCTGGCAGCCCACACTCACTGCCTCTTGGCTGCACGGAGCCCTCCCCAGGCCGCCTTGCAGGGCACCGCTTTGCCCCTTTGTGCTTTCTGTCTGCAGCACAGTAGCACGAGGGCTGGAGCTCCCACCTTCGGGCACCAGAAGAGCCCTTGAAGATGCCAGGAGGTGACAGAGGGAACCATGGCTGAGAGCTGGCGACCACACGCACATAAAGTAGAGCGCTGTGGAAGTGCAGAAACAAGGTGGAGCTTCCAGTGAGCTGCTCCAGCCCCGGAAGCTTGGCTGGCGGCAGGGACCAGCTGAGCTCTGGGAGGAGGAAGAAGCACGCGGGGATCAGAACAGGGCAATCTGAGTGTCGGGCGGGAAGCCCACTGTGACAAGGCAGAGGATCTGAGGGCCTGCATCAATGCAGTGCTAGGGCCAGCCAGGCAAAAGCAGCAAAAAAGGCAAAGATTGTCCCCAAAGCCACCTTTCCTATTCCCCTTTCCCGTCCTCTTCCTGCCTTCTAAAGCCCCGCCTACTCCTCCTATGGCCCCGCCTACTCCTCCTATGGCCCCGCCTACTCCTCCTATGGCCCAGCCTACTCCTGTGCCCCTTCCACTCCACCTGTGGCCCTGCCCACTCCTCCTGTGTCTGCGCCCCCTCTTCTTGTGTCTGCGCCCACTCCTCCAGCTTCACTGACAGCTGAGGTCGCCTGGCCAACCAACCTTAGCAAGGTCGGATACTCCTAGCCTCCCAAAGGAGCCTCACCCCCAGCTGGAGCCCCACCTGTGGCCTGGCACCACCATGGCCAACTGGTCTGACCCTGACAGCACCTCCATAGGAAGGTGCTTCGTCTGGCTTTGTGGGGAATAGCGTGACCTTTGCGAGTCAGGGTGTGAGCCCAGCTCTGGCCCTCCTTAGAGCATCAGGAAGGCAGGTGGGGCATATGTGTCCAGGAGAACAGCTCCCGGGGCTGTGGGGCTTCTCTGTCCCCTGGTCTTAGTTTTCAGAGCCCTGCACTAGGCAGGCTCAGGGAGGACTCGCTCCAGGGACTTGGGATCCTCTGACTACGCTGCACCTGATGCCAGGCTGAGCTCCGTCCACTTCTCAGGGACTAGACCTGTGGCCACATCAGACTGTACGCCCCAAGAAGAAAGCCCCCTGCGGCCCACACTGCCCTGCCAGGGTCACAGCCAGCAGTCCCAGGAGGTTAATTGTGTCTGCCTTGAAGTTATCTCAGCCCCTCCCTAAGGGCAGCAGAGAGGGGACAGCCTGCAGCAGTGTCTAGACCACACTGCTGAACCAAATACAGGACCTGAGTCATGCAGCATTTCTGTGACACGCACCACTAACATTTAGAAACAATGATGGGCTGGCGAGATGGCTTAGTGGTGTAAAGTGCCTGCCTAGGGAAGTTCAGATAACCACAGGGACTGCGGCTTGATCCACATGCTGTGCCAGCCCCACCCCCAGAGCAGGCTGAGCTGGCAGCCATAACACAAACAAATAAAGTTAAAAAAAAATAAAATAGAAAAGAAATAATAATGCTGGGCATGGTGGCACATGCTTGTAATCCCTGCACTCAGAAGGCTGAGGCAGGAGGATCATTTAGAGTTTGAGGCCAGCCTGGGCTACAAAGGGGGCTCAAGGCCAACCAGAACTGCACAACGAGGCCCTGTCTCAAAAAGACAACTGAAGAGAAACAAAATACAAAGGCCTGGCATTTCCCTTTCTTTTGGGAAAGTGTGCTGGGGGGTGTGGCTGCAGCACTAGACAGTGCCCCTCAGAGGGCCACGTCAGCCCGCAATCCACGCTCCGCTGGGCTCCGTGGCACACTTGGGTCTGGGACCTCAGATGCAGGGCACTGACTGCACTTTTGCAGTTTTGCTCCATTCTCTGATGCGTGCAACTGAGATAGGGGAAAGAAGCTCCCACGCTGCTACCTGAAGCTCCAACCCCTTGCTCTGACATGGAGGAACGAATTTTAGGGACAACAGAGGTTGAGAGTGAATAGGAAGAATTGATTGAGAGAAAGAAAGCTTCTGTCTGGGAGGAGCAGAAGGGGACCTGGAGACGGGGTTCCCACCAGCGCTGCGTTTCAGGGAAGTTTGCTTGGCAAAGCCGGAAGGTGAGGCAGGTTTAGGGTGGAGCAGAGCTGTAACCAACCAATAGGATTACAGGCATAAGTGTTTAGCGTAATACCAATTGCAAGTACAGTCACGGGGGCAATACTGGTTAGATGGGGAGCAGGCAGGGAGGCGGGTCAGACAAGCACTTTCCAGAAGGGGTGGGTAAGGAGGTTTGGTCTTTCACCCCTGGTGATCGGTATCTATTTAGAATATCAGTCACTGCTGTCATCCCTGGGGGAAGTGTGTGCCTAGGGGGGCTTAGTTCCTCTTTTCTGGAAGCCTGACCTTCCATGAATGCAACTCTGACCTTAGAAGGGCAGCCCTGTCTGCTAACTACAGTATTCTAAATAACTTAGCTGATATATATATCCCCTGTACCAGGGATTGAACTCAGGACCCTGCGCTTGGGCAAGCACTTACTCTGCTGAGCTGTCTCCCCGGCACCTTAGCTGTCTTTAAGAATCCAGGCTCCAGGCCTTCCAGGCTAAGGCAGGAGGATCGTTACAAGCTTGAGATCAGCCTGGGGTACAACGTGACCTCAAGTCCAGCCTGCACTGTATAGTGAGACGCTGTCTCAAAAAGACAAAAAATAAAAATAAAAATCCAGACTCCAGGATGGGCCAGATAGCTCAGAGGATGAAAGCGCCTGCTTAGGCAGACGCAGGGACTGGGCGTTTGATCCCTGGCCAGCCCTGATGGCCACGCCCCGGGCACGCTGAGACCGCGAATGAGACTGGGCGTGGTGGCACGCGCCTGTAAGCCCAGTGCTTAGGAGGCTGAAAAACAGGAAGTATCGTTGCAAGTCTGATCTGTGTAGTGAGACCCTGTAGACCCTGTACAAAGTACATTAAAAAAAAAATCCATCCTCCAAATGCAGAGGTCTGGCTGAACTGGGCTTAGGGCGTGTTTACAGCGGGTTTTGTTGTCCTTTGTGTTTACTGTACACAGTGGCATCGTCCCCGTCCTTTTTACTTCTCCCTGTCTCCCTTGTCTCTCCCGAGTCCGCTTCCCGGTTCTTGCCATCTAGCTTTCATTTTGCCCCAGTAAACTGCACTTCGGGCTTTTCCACCAGGAGCCCCGAGGGGTCGCTCTGCGCGCTGCTGATACACGCAGCACCCTCCTCCCGCAGGCATCTGTTGCTGACAAAGGCCTCTGGGTCCAGCCTCAGCCGGGCCCGCCCCTGCCACCGGCCGGCGGGGGCGGCGACACCGCTGGCGACGTGGCCCGAGTCGGGCCAATAGGCTCGCGAGGCGTGGGGCGCAGAGCGGCCGCGGCTTCCGACCATGGCGCGCGCTGGGCTCGGGCTGGCGCTCGGGCTGGCGCTGGCGCTGGCGCTGGCTAAGCCCACGGTGCGCAAGGAGCGCGTGCTGCGCCCCGACTCCGAGCTGGGCGCGCGGCCGCCCGAGGACAACGGCAGCTTCCAGTACGACCACGAGGCCTTCCTGGGCCGCGAGGACGCGCGCGGCTTCGACCAGCTCAGCCCGGAGGAGAGCAAGGCCCGGCTGGGGTGAGGGGCGCGGGGCACCGCAGGCTGGGACAGGGTGTGTCCCTGGGGTGGGGACGCGGTAGAGGCTGCCGCAAGGGGCGGGGGCGGGCGAGCTTGTGGGTCCCAGGGCGACACGCGTTCCTGCGTTCCTGCCTGCCTGCGACTTCTCTCGCATCCTCAAGACTCAGAGTTTGGGACACTTTTCCAGGCTCTCGGGCACAGGAACGCAGGAGGGGAAGAGAAAGGCGGCCCAACAAAGAGTATCCTGTGCCCAGTGGGCGGGGCGGGACTTCTCAGCAAGAGGGCGGGCCTGGGGCCAGCGGCAGGAGCGCCCACCCCAGCCCTCTGCCTTCTGCCCCAGCAGCCGCCCAGGCCAGAGTGCCCTGGTGGCTAAGGAACTCAGCTGTGGGTCGGGAGCCAATCCTGCGGAACAGCATCTGGGAAGCCCTCCACCCACACCCTCCTCTGAGGCGACTGGGCACGGAGCCGCGACCCAGGTCCCCCTCAAAGCAGGACCTGCGGGGGCTGCCACGGAGGCAGCCCTGGAAGGACTCGAGCTTCCAGAGCCCGCCCCGGGGCGGAAGGACTTCCTGTCCGTTCTGTCCTGCAGTAAGACAAGACATAGCCTCCCACTCGTGGTCCACCAAAGGCCGCAGTGCTCCCTGCGCAGGAGGGAGGTGAATGATACTGTGGGAGGGGCACCACCTGCCTCCTGAGATAAAGATGGGACTCTGCCCACACAAGCACCTTTTGTTGGGCCAGTTTCTCTCTTTGGGACTCAACAAGGGGCCATTGATAACCTGCCTGCAGACCTGGGAGCCTCCTTTACCTTTGTGCCTAGTGTCAGGGGAGCATGGCCTCCAGCTTTGGTCCTGAGGCTTCCTCAGCATCGTGGGAACACAGTGGTACCAGTAGGTGCCCACCCCTGGCTGGGGTTGGTCTCCAAATGGAGCACTGATGTCCCCCACTCGCTCTCCAGGGTAGCCCCTGTGCTGGCCCTGGCTCTGCTGGCACCTGCATTCAGGGCCTGGGCTCTTTGGTGGACGTAGGGATAGGAGGCCTCCATAGTGCTGCTGTGAGGGTGGAGGGGGACAACCCGGGCAGCACCAGCAGGAGGAGCTCTGAGGCCTCAGGGCAGAGAGCAGGCCTTGGAGTCTGCTCTTCTGGGCCTGGGCGCCACAGAGGTGCCAGCTTTCTGCAGACAGCTTCATGTCCCAGAGGGCAGAGCTCACCAAGCGTTGGAGCTCTATTTGGGTGGGCAGTGTGGGGTCCAGGGAGGCAAGGAGGAAGACATGAAAGGGCGAGGGGAGGCCAAGGCAGAGGAGGGAGCCCCAAGAGATGGAGACTGGGTGCCCTCCTGAATGTGGGCCCCCAAGTGTCTTAGAGAAGTCAGACTGGCTCTAGGGAGGCTGAAGCAGGACAATGACCATGAGTTCCAGGCTAGGTTGGGCTACATAGAGACACCCTGTCTGCAGAAACCAAAATAAAAGTGTCAATAGTAATTGTGATAATAATGAAGTAGTTGGATTATGTCAGAGAAGACGCATGGGCCTCATCTTCTGGGCCGGTCACTCGGATCCATTGGTGCTGTCTGACTCTTGAGCACAGTGAGAGGCTATGATCTATTAGCAATGTCTGCCACTGATGCCTGCATGCCAAGGAACAAAGCAGATTGTCCGGGATGCTTGTGGATCCTACTCTGAAGCTTATGCATCTTGGGTGTGTGACTTCTGTTGTGTGCTGGACCATGGTCCCATGTCCTTGATCACAGCCTTTGGGGTTTCTGGTCCCCCACAGGAAGATCGTTGACCGAATTGACAGTGATGGGGATGGTTTCATCACCACTGAGGAGTTGAAAGTCTGGATCAAACGGGTGCAGAAAAGATACATCTACGACAATGTCGCCAAGGTCTGGAAGGACTACGACAGGGATCAGGACGGCAGGATCTCCTGGGAGGAGTACAAACAGGCCACCTACGGCTACTACCTGGGTGAGAGGTGCCAAGGGCTCCTTGTCCCACAAGGAGACATCGCCACCCTCGAATAGCACCAGTGTGTGGCAGCTCCTCTGCTGAGGAGGGAGGTTAAGCGGTGAAACCGTCTGAGGGGAGGGGGCAGGGGCTCAGAATGTGCCCTCAGGTGCCCCCAGGGGAGAGCCAAGAGGAGGCCTGTGTGGCATCATATCCCATAGCTGCGGCACTTGTGTGGCAAGGATGAGGGTCCTGGCACAGCCGGGTGGGCTTCCTGCTGGAGGATGACTTGGGAGCTGGGCCTTAAGGACACAGAGGGCAGTGGCGGGAGCCAGGGGACCATGTACTAAGCACTGGGTTAGGCTGGGTGGGGCGGCTCTGGGCCCAGGGAGGAGGGAGGGGCGCAAGCTGGCTGGGTATCCAGAGAGTGCAGGCACAGGTCTGAGGAGGACGAGGGCGCTGGGCCAGGGCTGTGATGGAGAGGCCGCGTCTGGGAGCCTGTGTGTGTTCTGGAGCAGAGTGGTAAGGTGAAGGCAGAGGCCTGAGCACACGTGCACACGCACACGCGCACACACACACACACACTCATGCGGTGCATGCAGGCACAGGGCATCTGTGGGGTCTGAAGCAGGGCCTGAGCCAGCGCAGTCTGCGTCCCCATGAGCCACCGGAGCTGCTGCTGGGGCAACAAATGCAGTTCCTGGAAACTGCTGTCCTGGAAGGCTCAGTGGTCAGGGCTTTCTTCACGTCTGATCGTTCCATTGCCCTGGAATGCACAGGCTGGGGGTGAGTGTGGGATGGGGCTGTTCAGCTGCAGGCCGAGCCTCTCCTAAGCTCCCCCACCCCCCACCCCCCACACAGGGAACCCCGAGGAGCTCCAGGACAGCTCCGATCGCCACACCTTCAAGAAGATGCTGCCTCGGGATGAGAGGAGGTTCAAGGCCGCAGACCTGGACGGGGACCTGACTGCCACCCGAGAAGAGTTCACGGCCTTCCTGCACCCCGAGGAGTTCGAGCACATGAAGGAAATCGTGGTTTTGGTGAGGACCGTGGAGAACCCAGGCTGGGAGAAGACAGGCGGAAGCTGTCTCAGGTCGCCTTGTCCTTTAGCCCCCAAGGGAGACGGGGTGTGGACACCTTCCGTGCAGGAGGTCAGAGCCGAGTGAGCTCCGTGACCACAGCCTGGGTCGTGCCCACCCCGTGCCATCCGAGCCACTTTCTGTGTTCATCCTGCGGTGGACGTCTAGCCTGTGGGCCTCCGGGCAGCTCACTTCTGAACTCCGTCCCATACCAGGCTGCCCCTATCATGGGCTCAGCCACTTTGCAGCTCAGCATCACCCTGGTGGCAGCCGGGTGTCCGATGAAGGAAAGGCAGGGCATGGAGAGGCCAGCAGAGCCACAGACCTCCAGAGGAGGCTACAGACCCAGGCCTGCACATGTGTGAGTGGACGTGGCTAGTGCTGAGGGCAGCCTGCTGGCCTTTGGCCACGAGGGAGCTAGAAACAGGTTCTGAAGTAAGAGGGGAGAAGCTCTGGGAGACTTAATTACAGCTCATGTCTGGAAAGGAAGCTCCTTGCAAGGGGCTTCCTCAGAGTACTCTGAGGGTTGGCTCTGCCTGTGGGACCCTAATGTCTGCACTTTCTACCAACTATGGCCTGTGTCCTGGCCTGTGTGACTTAGCCCCAGGGGGCGGCACCTGGCCAGCCCCCCCTTCTGCTCCGACCACTGAGACCCTAAGGCGCTGGCTCTGGGACTCTTTGCTCCTCACCCCAGCTGTGGTTAGCCAGCTGTGTGCCTTTCAGAGTGACTGTGCTCTTGGTTGGCTGTGTTTTGGACAGAAGGACATTTTGAGAGGCTGCTACGATAAGCCCAGGGTAGAATACATTCAAGAAGCAGTTTTTCTTTTACATTTTTAACAGTTTCCCATTTCACATCTCTCTGATACGAGCTCAGGGGTCCTGGCCCAGCCCTGGACTGTCTTTATGACGTCACCTAATCTGATGATTCTCATACTGGGTTCCCTGAGACCCCCTGGGCCCACCCTGGGCTATTTGGCTGGTGGGGGCATAAGCAGCTCCCTAACAGAACCCCAGGTCTCTGGGTTCATAACATTGGAGAGGAGACCCGGGCAGGGAAAGAGACTGCTCTTTGGAGATGAACAAGGCAGAGAGCTGGCCGTCACAGGCTCGTGCCACAGGCATTTGCACCAAGGAGTGGCAGGGGCTCCGGTCTCCTTGGAGGTCGGGGCCATCTTGCTTCCTCTGTTCCCTTTTGCTTCCCAGGAAACCCTGGAGGACATCGACAAGAACGGGGATGGCTTTGTAGACCAGGATGAGTACATTGGTGAGTGCCAGCCCTTCGGGTGCCCTGGGCAGTGTCCATGTGCCCTGAGCTGGTGCTGCCCCTGCTCAGGGAAACAGTGGGGCTCTTTTGCCATGCTGCACTCTGGACCACCCTTGGTGGTGACCGGTGGAGCTTCTGCTGGCCACTCGGAGTTCTGCTGACTTTGGGGGACCAAGTCCTGGCCCATCTCTCACTGCAGTAACTAAAATGGCCAAAGCGGCCCTGGCTTCAGTGTGACCACATGCCCGTGGCGGTTGGCGGCCATCTGTCACACGGCTGCACAGCTTCCCCTTGCTGCATGCAGTAGTGGCGGGGTGACTGAGGAACGGGCCTACTGTATGTGCTGTCGGGCCCTCCAGGGCCACATGGCCGTTTTGGGCAGTGGCCACCCCAGGGGCTTTGCCTGAGAGAGACTGTTTCCTGTGTGGGAGGGAGGAGGGTACTGTGCTTCTAGACTGCAGCCTGAGCCACCCTCAGCCAGAGACCTGTGTGTGACTGTCCAGTGGGTGGACTCTGGCCACCTCGGGGTGGGCAGCAGCCTTCTCTTCAGGGGGCAGAGCAGAGCGCCGGAGCTGGAGGGCACTGCAGGAAGGACCCTGGCCTCCGTGGCCACGGCTCTGCAGCCCTGGGGAGTGCGGCATCACTCTGAGCCAGGGTCTCCTCGCCTGCAAAATAGGAATAAACAACGTGCAGGGGAGAACTGGGTGGAGCTCAAAGTAACTAACGTGTGGCGTCTCGCTTCCCAAAACAAGGCGTAGCGAGGAGCACGGCCTCAGTCAGGAGTCTCCCTCTCTGCAGGCTGTCCTTCCTTCACCTGGTGTCAACCCTGTTCTGAGGCTTTGTTACACCATTTTTTCTGCGTTGTTGAAGCTTTATTACAAAGAGCATTTCCCGAATTGAATCTTTTTTACTAAGTGCATTTTCCATGTTGAACCCTTCTTGGTATCCAGGCCTCGGGACTGAGCTGCCTTCCTCACCAGGTGAGGAAGCCGCCTATACCCTTTTGGACCCCCTGCAGCATAGGACCAGGCAGGGCTCTGCCTTGGGGGCTGTGTGAGGAGGAAGGGAGATGGGATGTGTGCGCCTTAGGACACAAGGTCAGCGGCCATGGCGGGAGGCCGAGTGCCCAGGTCCCAGCAGCCCCAGGATCCCCCAAGATCCCCGCCCAGCAACCCTGTGGGGGTTGGGGGCTCAGCCTCACACCCTGGTTGATATAACGGGAGGCTGTTAAGGAACCACCTGGGAAGTGGAGCTTGGAGGGCTCTAGCGTCCCTTGCCGTAGAAGGCCCTCGAGGCATGCTTATGACCCGTTTTCACCTGACGCCACCAGGAGGGTAGGAGAGGCTTCCATGGAAATCATCCACGATCTTCCTGGTGGCCCTACAGTCTGTCGGGTGTCACCTGCATTCCACAGACAAATGTCAGCCTCCGTCTCAGAACCAGACGACCCGATCCCAGTCGCCACACCACATCCAGAGCTGGAGCCCACTTCTGTTTTTCTTGGCGCATTCTTGCCGTGCATAATCACACTATCTTAGAGTTAGCTCCTGTAGGTAACGCATCCTAATTCTTTTTCTTTTCCTTTTGATATCCCTTCCCTGCCCCCTTCTCCCTCTCGCCATCTTTCCCCATCCCTTTTGCAAAAGAGCTGTCTCCCTGTTTCTTATGACCTGCCTTTCATTTTTAAAATGTTTTATGCTTTGAGTTTCTCAGATGGGAGAAGCCATGTGACATTTCAGCTGTGTGTCTGATTTGTGTCACCTGGTACTGCCCTACAAACGACCCAAGGTCATCCTTTATGACAGAGCAATGCTCCAGTGTGTCCTGGGCTCAGGCCGGAGGTCTTCCAAGTAGACGAGCATTATTGTACCCAGAACCATTCTCCCGGTTGGGTATGCCTTTGCAGAAATACAAGGTCCTCCTCTGGTGTCCCTTTCCCAGGCACCCTTCCTAACTGGAGCACCCTTTCCTTGTAGCTGACATGTTTTCCCACGAGGATGGTGGCCCTGAGCCAGACTGGGTCTTGTCAGAACGGGAGCAGTTCGGTGAGTTCCGGGACCTGAACAAGGACGGGAAGCTGGACAAGGATGAGATCCGCCACTGGATCCTCCCGCAGGACTACGACCACGCACAGGCCGAGGCGCGGCACCTGCTGTATGAGTCCGACAAGAACAAGGTAGCCCAGGGCCCTGTGGCATGGGGTAGGGCTGGGGTTGGCGCTTCCTTGGTGACCACAGGGCCAGGGCTCTGGAGACGCCAGCCTGAGCCAATCCCAGTACACCCTCGGACCCACAGATGCACTTGGCCACCCTGCTGGTGGCAGGCCAGACAGCTTGGGCGCAGGGCACTGGGGATCTGAAGCCTCCACCTGTCGAGGTTGCAGATAGCCCCTCAGCTGTGAGTGGAGGAGACCCCGCCCATCCCATCCTCCCCCCCACCCCGTGCCCTGACCCCACCCACTCATCTCATGGCCCGGCTCCCTGCATCAGCAGATGGGTGGCTGACATGATGGCCACGGGCGCGAGACTTTCCTGGGCCCACCACAGGGGGCTGCCCTGAGGGAGCTCGCCCGGGGACTGTGGTTTCCAGGTTACTGACCTAGCAAGATGCTTCCCAGGGCAGCGTGGTAGACAGAAGGAGCCGGTATTAGGAATAGAGACCGAAGGTGAGGTTCAGGGTGCCCCTGACAGCCTCTTCCACTCCCCCAAAGGACGAGAAGCTCACCAAGGAGGAAATCCTGGACAACTGGAACATGTTTGTGGGCAGCCAGGCCACCAACTATGGCGAGGACCTCACGAAGAGCCACGACGAGCTCTGAGGGTTGCCTGGCCTGTGCCATTCTGGGCAGTGGCCGCCGTGGTCCGACTTACACACCTGAGTCCCCAGCAGAGTGAGTGGATGCCTCCGATGAGGCAAACGCTGTCTCTCATCGAGTACTAACTGGAAAACAGTCAGCACTGTTTTCTTCAGCGAGACTCAAAGCACATTAACATCCTGCTAGATGGCCATGTTAGGGCACCCCGGGCTACGGCATGTGTTTTTCAGGTTTTCTTTTCCTACTGCGTTTAGATGAGAGGGAATAGAACTGAGAAAGCCCAGTTGTTCGGGAGCTGGACGGCTGCGGCCAGCAGGTAGAGTATGCTGCTGAAGTGTGAGCTCTCCAGCCTTTTCTGCTTGCCGTTGTTACACTATGGGCCAGAGGCAGTTCTAAGGCCTGAAGGTGGCGTCATCCTCGGTGGCTTACCGTGGAGCAAGCCGATGATCCATGTTCTTCCCTCCTGACTTTGTCCTTGGAGCTGTTACTGCGAGTCACCAATGAAGCTTCCGAGCATTTTTCTGTACAGACCTGCTGAGGTCCACAGTCGACCCACATCTTCATTTTCCTGCTTTCATAGGAAGAAGCAATCATGAAAGATAATGTGAACAAGGAAGGAATCTTATAGGTAGTTACAGAAATGATGCCGTGCCCCAAAGCACAGTAGGGTGACGGTGAACGTGCGCGTATACTTGAGAACATTTTCCTCACATGTGCAGCCGGCCGGTCTGATCTTTGAAACAGTGACTAGAACGATCCCAGGGAGGCTGTGTGGAGCATGCGAAGCCCTGCCCCAGGGTGGCCTTTGGCAAGGCATGTCGATGGTGGGACAGGCGGACACCATGACTACAGGCTGACACTGTACCTTCTGAGGAGGAAGGGAGGGAAATAAAGGACCTGCCTGGGGACCTTTCCAGTGTCCTGTGATGTGTTGCCCCGAAGGCCTCCTTTGTGACCTCATAGCTCATGTATCCGTCATGGTGGGGTTTCATGGGTCAGAGTAGGAAGGCTCTGGGATATTAGGTCTGGCTACTCGGAAGTCCAGTAGAGATCCATCCTCACAGATCTGACGTGCACGCGCTTGTGCGTGCCGAGCTTACATTTGCCCAACCCCTCCTGGACATAACAGGTTTCCAAAACAGTGCCTAGACTCTGCACTTGGGACCTTGACCTTCTCAGTCCGTAGCAACGGCCTTGTACCCTCTTCCTCTCTCCCTGGCTCCACGCACTCTGGGCCTGTCACAGGCAGGAGAGGTCTCCCGTCCACCCTGTGTCCTCTGGGGTTCCGCTGGCTCCTCCTGGGCCTCCTGGACACCAGCCACTTTCCTCTGTGCCCACTCCTGCGCACCTGTTCTGCTTTCTTCCTGGCATGACCACTTCTTTCTGCCCCCTGTGCCCACCCAGCTTCCACAGTGGCTGGCTGGCAGCGACAGAAACAACCATAGTTCTGTGGCCAGAGCCTGCCCTCCCACCCGAGGCCCTGGGAGAGCCTACCTGCGTGCCCTCCAGCCTGGGCCACCCCAGGGTCCTTACCCCATGGCACAGTCACTGCAGTCTTTCCTGTCCTCACGTGGATGTGGCCTGTTCCCGGCATCTCCCCTCGCCGTGTCACTCACCAAGACCCGTGATGGTGCAGGCCCATCTGCAGGATCCAGGAGGGGCCCTGGTTGGGATTGGGGCACATCTGCCAGTCCACTTCTTGGGTTGCACTCACTCCCTGGAACTTGAGAGGTTTGCATCTTGGGAGGGTCCACCACGCTTCCCAACGTACCACCCCATGCCCCTTTGTTCCTGCTCCTCCCAGTGCCTGGAGCCAAGGGCTGTGGGCACAGAGCCACCTGCTTGGCTTGCCTATTGCCGGTCCCCAAGATCTGGCCGGGAGAACGGACCCGAATGAATGCTGTGTCGTCATCTGCTGAGCACCGGCAGGGCGAGGGCTTTAGTCAAGAGGTCTGTTCTTCATCCTATGAAAACACAAGCACAGCTGAGCGGAGTGTCCAAGCTTCTAAGGCGACAAAGCGGCAGGACCAGACCCCAGGCCGGGCGTCCCTGCTCTCTGCAGACCTCCGGGACCTGGCAGGAAGCAGCCGTGCTCCGAATCCTTGCTGCCTGCGTTTTCGACTTCTTTGCCCACGCACAGCGTAGCTTCTGTGGTCAGGAAATGAGAATGGCTCTCCTTACCTAGAAATAAACGGAAGTCTTTTTTTAAGCAATAAAATTCTATCTTTAAGAAATGTGAACATAGTATCAGGTAGCCTAATTGCAAGTATAATGCTTTAGTGAGGTCTTAACATTGTTTTTCCCCCCACAAAAGAGAAGTCATCCATGGTAGGACCCTAGATGTATTTGGAGCATTAAGATTTTCCTTCCAAGTCAGTGCACATAAAGAGAGTAATCCGCAAAGAGTCGAGAGCTTCCAGGGCTGAATTTAACACTATTTAAAGAAAAATCCTTGGCCAGGGGATAGAACTGCTAACATAGTGATTCGTAAAACCTTGGATTTCTAATGAGGTCTGACTGTTGCAAGGAAAACATATTTTGTTTCTAGGTAACATTTCAAGTCTGATTATGAACAAATGGTACAAAATTGATCTGTAACGGGAAATACCGTCCCGTCACAAGGCATCATCCAGCGCTTAACGTGACTGACTGCGGCCACGGCCGGGAGCCACATTCTGTCTCCGAGAGGCGCAGGCTCACATGTCCCGTGCGCTTTCTCATGTACAGCAGCCTCTGGACGAGTGCGAGTGGAACCGAGACAGGGCCAGCGCAGCAGCGACCCCTGAAAGGCCCTACACCTGCCTGGGCGGTGGTTTCCTCCTTAGCAAAGGCAGAGACACCAGAAAACAGGAGCAGGTGGGCTGTGGTACAGAGCCTCGGCGTAGCTCAGGAAGCGAGTCTGTGTATTTACTTTGCCACCTTCTAATAAAATGCTGGCCTTCTCTGTGGTCTTAAAATAAGTTTTCAAGGCTGAAATTCCCATTAGGACCTAGAAGGCTCCAGAACAGTTACTGTTTTGGCTCATGCAGAAGCCCTAAATGTCTGAGTACTGGAAGGGTGCCGTGGTCATTGCTCGCACTCAGGGATTTCCAGGAACTGAGGTTTTTTCTAAAGAGGCCACCTCATGCTCTGGGGCCCAGCCCTTCCAGGAAGCAGCCCTATCCACGCACCCCATGCCCTGAGCAGCCTCCATCTATGCGTCTTGTGTCCTGTAACTTCTCGCATAAAGTAGGCGGCGGCCGAGGCGGGGACGCCTGAGTGCACCACAGAAGCACAGCATGAGACAAATGCCACTCCCCGTGTTCTACTGCCATGGAGGTGTCTGGCAGTGCCACTGTATGCCAGCTCTTTGTGTCTGCCAAGGTCAATTTTGCAGCCAGGCCAGGATGGGGCCCACACCAACAAACCCAGATAAACTGGGTTCTGCTGTGGTAACCGCCAGCCCACACCTCCGATGCCAAGCAGCAGAGACATCGTCCTTGCTTTTGCGACGCCTCCTGTGGGCTCTGACAGCGGTGACACAGGAATCAGCAGCCAATTGCCATATCCACCCAGCCACATTGGGTCACTGGACACTACCTGGGGTCACGGGGGACCTTTGACCTGTGTCATGGAGGGTCAGCCACACAGCTCATCTGGAGATCATGGTGACAACCCTGCATATGGGACGCTTGTGTGGAACACAGGGGCGTTTAGCCCGGCCGGTGAGGCCGTGCTTCTCAAGAGAGAGGACAGAGCTGGCGTGATGGCTGGGAGGCACTGACTGCCGCAGCAAACATTGGTGCCTAGAATCCAAAGACTGCTGGAGAACCTTCCAGTCCCCCTGGGGCTGCTGGGCTCCCCTGTCCCCTGAGGAGGTCCCTTCTGATGCTCTCTCTGAAGCTTCTGGCTGGGAGGTCGCTGCGGGGACATGCTATGGGACCTAGCTGCAAAGGCCCCCTCGGGACAAAGAAAAGGCTGCTCTCAGGGCAGAGTGCCAGCAACGGCCTCAGGCGTGGAGCGAGGGGAGTGTCGGGTGCACTGGGGCGACCCACGCTCCCAGGCTCAGCTCCGGGTCTCAGGGAGGCTGACGGGGGTGGCTCTCAGGTCAGTCACCAAGAACCCCGCTATGGGAACGTGGCCAGCCGGGGTCCAGGCCCCCAGTGCCTGGTGGGGACTGTTCTTGTTCCAGGATGCAGGAACCACGCTGGCCCAGTGTCTACAGTGGCACCACAGGCCTCCTGCATGCAGTAGGTGAGTCATCCGCGTCCCTGGCCTCAGCTTCAGCGCAGGTCCAACATTCATGGCTGGAGTCCCCACCCCACAGGCCAGCAGGAAGATGGCTCAGCTAGGGATTCAGGGGTTGTCTTGTGCCACCACCTGGAACCTGCCTATGTCACCTGTGGACACCTGAGGCGTGTCACTCCAGGACAGGGAAAGCACCCCAGCAGGTGTCGCCAGGTAAGGCCACATCTGCTACTCAAGAGTGGAGCTGTAAAGCTCTGGAAAGACTGTCTGCTGATTTTTGCTTTCATGGATGGTCCAGATCAAACATGATTTGCCTTCGAGATGAGAAAAATGTTTTTTTTGTTTGTTTGTTTGTTTTTTGTTTTTTTTTTTTTAATGACTGAGTGAGTTTTATTCTAGCAAGTTTCAAAAGCTATGAGAGAGGTGTCCGTGTGAGGGGCTCGTAAGTCACGCAGCCTGGGAGAAGGCCAAGGCCCGGGCACCAGCAGGCAGGGCCGCGTGTGCAGAGCCGGCTTCCTGGCTGGTGGAGCAGCCCTGTGGCGGCCACCTGGCCTCGGACAGGCTGACCCCGCCTCTCAGTGCATTCCCTAAGGTGACTCAGACCGTAGAGCGCACCAAGGAGCTCCCCGAAGACACATCCCCCAGCTGAGTGTGTCCTCAGCTGGTGGCATTTGGAGTGTCCTGTGCGTCCTTTCTCTGGCCCGGGTCCTGTTCACCAGGCTGCCCTTTAGAGAGTGGACATCGGAGAAACCGAGCCCCTCTCCACAGGAGCGTGACAGGCTCAGCTCGGGCCCCTGGTTTTCTGTGCGAGCCTGGGAGCAAGCGTTGGAATAACAGATGCAGGGCCATGTTCCGCACAGCCACCCTACGCCCTCCCGTGTCGCCACCGTGGACACCGTGGCTGCACCCACCAGCTCCGCGCCGACCTGGGGGGCTGGCGTGCTGACAGGGGGCGCCTCGAGGTTTCCTGATTGGCTTTTCTTTTGTGCTTCTTATCAGAGCGTATGAGTCTGATAGTCATCAGAACGGTTTCTGACTGTTACAGGGCTGTGGCGTTGCTGGCGTCCCCTGGGAGTTCTTACAGAGGCTGTTGGTCACTTCGACTACGTCCTGTTAGATGCCCAGCCCTCCTGTTTGGGGTGTGCTCCCCAGAAGCCATGTGCTTAGTGACACGTTCTGGCCCTAGTATGATCTGCTGCCTTCTTATGGTGGTCATCTAACACCGCTGAAGCCTTTGAGCGCCTGATCTCCGCAGTGACCGCTCCCTCCTCCTTCCCCACTCTAGCCCAGGGTACAGTTTTCTTCTCACCTTGCCTGAGCACTTAGGAGAGACCCCAGTCATCCCCTTACATGTAACTGAAACTGACCCTCTAACTCCACCCCTAACCAAAGTCCCTAAAAGTCTCAGCTTTCTTTGTCTCAGGTCAGACGATCTCCCCCCTCCGCCCTTGACCCTCTTTTTCTTTAGCGTTCACAAGGGCTTCGTCTGTCTTTCCTATGCCCTTCCTGCCACCCTGAAAATCCTAACCTGGAGTATCCCTGGGGGGCACTGTCGGGGTGGGGGAGGCTCAGGGCTAAGGACACCTGAGGTGCTCAAGCAGTGGCTTCCAAGGGGAACTGAGGCCTCATTCTCTTCTTCATTCCTTTTTAGATTTGAAAAACAATTCTCTGATTGTTATTAGCCCATGTTTGCAGAGCAAGTGGTATCAGGCCTCGAAGGGCGTCTCAGCATGGATGCCACCCCTCCCAGTTCTTTTTTTTTTTTTCTGTCTGTCTGTCTTTCTTTCTTTCTTTGTTTGTTTCTTTCTTTTTTCCACTTTTTGAGACAGCGTCTCACTCTGTAGCTCAGGCTGGCCTTCCCCTCACTTTGTAGCCCAGGCTGGTCTCAAACTTTAATGATCCTGCTGCCTCAGCCTCCTGAGTGCTGGGGTTATAGGTGTATCCTATCACACCCAACGCTTTGAATCCTTTTTAAGTCTCCTTCCTGCCTACCTCTGCCTCTTGGCCCCTTCCCTTTGCAAAAGTTCAGACTCCATTTCCTGTTTAGCCTTGATTTTTGCGCCCCCCCCCCTTTTTTTTGTATTTTAGGGAAGGGTCTATAGGGTGTTCAGGGCCTCACTACTAGATCTGACTCGCAGTGATCCACCTGTTCACAGCCTCCCAAGAGCTGGGATTACAGGTGTGTACAACCACACCCAGTCTCAGTTGCTCTCTCAGCTTGCCCTGGGGGCAGGGCAGGCACATAGCCTGCTTGCAGGTGCTTTAAATCGCTGAGCTATTTGGCCAGCCCTCATTTTGCTTTTTAAATGATTTCTACTTTTGCTTTCTCTTGTCAGAAAAAGTCTGAATGCCTGGTTTATTTCTCTAAACACTGTGGTCTGCAAAGTGCACCCACTTTCCTACAAGTGACTCCAGGGTCCCCTTCTTCATGGCAGAGTGGCACCCTCTGCTTCCTCTCTGCCTTTCTGGTCCTCAGCCTAGGAAGCCATGGTTTTGATTCACTGCACATCCACCCCCATGCTGGATCTGCAGACACCTGGGTCACCTGGGCACTGACAGGAACTTCCAGGCCAGTGGGTCAGAATGACCCTCTCTCATCTGGAGAGGAAATTTCACCAGGTGCTACGGAGCCCATGAGCACACTGAAGGTCTATCCTCTGGCCAGTGAGTTCCTGCCTTTGGGAGTCCTCGGTGGGACGGGCAATGGACATGTCCTGCCTTGTCTCACCACCTGGGCTGAAAGATGCCCGTTGTTCCTGCCTGGCTGCAGAAGAGAGGAGCGTCAGGCTGCCCGTGCCTCCCTCCCTCTCCTGGCCCACCTGTCCTCTTTCCCCAGCACACCCTGACTTCGGAGCCTCTGTGTTTCCACAGGGGTCAGTGTGGGAGAGGATGGGGGTGGCTGCTGCCCGGCAGGGCTCTCCTCAGAGAGGCAGGTGTCATCAGATATACTTCCTGCGACATCTGAAAGCCTGGGTAGAGCAGGGGACACTCTCCTGGGAGTGAGGGAGATCTTCCAGAAGGAGCAGCCACACAGACCAGCGTGAATGGCAGGAAATGGCCTGAGTGCAGGTCCAGAGCCGCAGGAGGAAGGCACACATGGCACACAACAGCTGCCACCATGTGGCCCAGAGGCAGAGCAGGGACAAGAGGCAGAGCCAGCTCCTTGCTGTATCTTTTCTTTTTTTAATGGGACCAGGATTCGAACTCACAACCTTGCACTTGCCAGGCAGGCACTTGTGCCACAGAGCTAGCTATCTCCCCAGCCCCTTTCTCATACCCCCTGCTGCATCTTGCTGAAGAGCTTGGACTTCATCCCGGGCTGGCCAGCAGCCTAAGGCCGCGTGCGAGGGAGGCATTCCAAAGACAGGGCTAGTTCAAGGACCTCAAGGGGACCTTACACAGTCCAGTGGAGACAAGAACATTTGGAGCCGATGCCACAGGCTTGCAGGCCTGGACTAGGGAAGCAGGCCACGCAGGAAAGCCCCGGAAATCCCTGGGTGGGCTTGGGAGAGCCCCCAGCAGGTTCCGTGGTCAGCTGGTCAGGACCCAGGAGTCATCAAGCCTGGGCATACACGTGGGTGAGGCTTTAGGAGGATGCCCAGGTAGAAACTGTAGCACTCATCATCAAAGCCTCTTTATTGCGACTTCTAGCCCAGCACTTCACACATACTAGGTAAGTTAGTTCTCTACCACAAAGCTGTGTCCTTAGGTCCTGTGACAGCTTCTAAATCAGCAGAGCCAACAAGCCAGGCAGCGTGGCGCCCCATGTAGAGAGGCTCAGGGCAGAGCCGAGGAAGGACAGCAACTTGTGCAGTGTGGAAAAGGCCAGCTGGGGGACTTGGGGGTTGTGAGGTGCAGAGCAGAGGTGAACCTGGGAGTGTGTGGCTGATTGATGCTGCCCTGACTACCAGCCCTCCTTGAGTGCAGGACCTGCTGTGGCCGTGACAGTGGAGGGCCTCTGCCGCTGCCTCCTCCTCCTCCTCCCCCTCCCCTCTCCCCATCCCCCTCCT
>PVJA010034326.1:0-22637 GCA_004027025.1 Myocastor coypus | reverse complement strand
AGACAGGGTCTCACTATGCAGTTCAGGCTGGCTTTGAGCTCACTTTTGTAGCCCAGGCTGGTCTCGAATTCGCACCGATCCTCCTGCCTCAGCCTCCCAAGTGCTGGAATTAGAGGCGTGTGCCACCACGCTCAGCTTATTTCCCCTTTTTCATTTGTCCTTTTCCTCATCCCAGTTTTTCCTTCCCATTGGACAATTTCTTTCTCTTTCACAGTATCTACTGTAACTTTTAAATTTTCATTACTCTTTGAGGTTATCACACCAGCGAGCTAATACGATGTTTACACATGTGAATGTGATTTATTTCATTTATCAATACAGTCTCTAGTTGCATCCATTTATCCACAAGAGCCTCAAATTTATCTTTTTTATGCTCAATAATACCCAATGGTGTAAAAATAGCGTATCTTCCTTATCCAGTCCTCAGTTGGCGGGCATTTGGGTTGTTTGCAAGATTTAGCTATGACAAATTACTCTGGTATAAACATGGATACACATATATCGCTGTGGTGTGATTATTTCAGTTCTTTTGGAAAAATACCTAGAAGTGGAATGGCTGGCTTGAATGGGACCTCCAATCCTAGCTCTTTGAGGAATCTCCATACTGATTTCCATAATGGTTGTACCAGGCTGCACTCCCACCAACAGTGGGGAAGGGTTCCTTTTGTCCCATAACCTCTCCAACATTTATTGTTTGACTTCTTGATAGCCATTCTTTCTGGCATAAGAGGGCATCTAAGCATTTTAATTTGCATCTCTTGAATAACTAATGATGCTGAACATTTTTTATGTATATATTTGCTATTTGTATCTCTTCATTTGTAAAGTGTATATTCATCTCAGATCCCCATTTTTGGATTGGGTCTTTGAATTGTGGAGGCTTGACCTTTTCGTAAATTCTTTACATGCTAGACAGGAGTCTTTTGTCTGATGGATAGTCTGTTATAATTGTTTCCCACTTCATGGGTTTTCTTTTTACTTTGTTTGTGATTTGCTTTGACGTGCAGAAACTTTTCAAAAAAAAAAGAAATGAGAATCCAATTGTTAATTCTTTAAAATATTTCCCAAACAGTTTGATCTTTGCTCATAAACTCTGTACCTACTCTATGTCCTGAAGGTTTCTACCTACTTCATTTATTTATTTGGTACAGGATCTCACCATGCACCTTGGACTCATAATGATCCTCCTATCTCAGACACACACACACACACACACACACACACACACACACACACCACACAGTACTGGGATTACAGACGTGTACCATCACATGGGGCCTCAAGGGCTGGCACAGCATGCAGTACCAAGGACAGAATCCAGGTCATTGTGCTTACCAGGCAGGCACTTAGACCACTCGACTGTCTCTCCAGTCCCCATATTCACTTTGAAACTATGCTGCTCAACATTTGCCAGATTCCTGATCTTACCTTTTTTCTTGCATGATCAAGTATTTAATTTTGTCTGACTTCATTCAACAAAACCACTGAAAAGATTCTACCAATTACCGGAAGTTTGTTTTTTTTTTTTTTTTTGTGGCATTAGGAATTAAATCCAGAACCTCCAGCATGCTCTGCAGCTGAGCGAACTGCCCAGCCCTTTTCATGTCTAACATGGGATTTGCAAACATTGACCCTAAACACGAGACCCTCCTTCCTCAGCCTCCCCAGTAACTGAGATCAAAATTATGCACCACTACACATGACCTAAGCACGGTTCTTTGAAAATGAAAAATTGTTCTTTGAAAATGAAAAATTAGGGTGTCAGATCTTAGCCTGAACATATGCTTCTGTATATAATTAGAAATCTACTATCAAAGTGGCAGAATCAGCCCTCTGCGGTGGCACTCACCCTTTCTCCAAGTCCCAAACAGGGACTCTTTTGATCAAATTCACTAAAAATATAGGTTTAGGAGGATGTGAAAATGCAGGCTATTTTTTGGAACAGGTCTGCTTTTCTTGAAGGAAGTATCAACTTTAAAATCTGATTTAAATTTGGATTCAGAGCACCAGCAAGATGGCTCAGTGGTCTAAAGCGCCTGTTTATGCAAGCTTAGACAACTGCAGGAAACAGAGTTCGAACCCCTGCACCACATGCTGCACCAGTCCCACCCCCAGAACAAGCAGTGGCAGCCATAATATAAAAACTAATAAAAATAATAAAATAAATAAAAATTAAATTTGGACTTAGAATCTGTATGTAAAAATCAAAGTTTCTTTTTAATTTAGTGTATATTTTATCCAAGTTTTGTAAGAGATATTGCTGGAGTTTAACTTATAAAGCTTATAAAGCTAGATAAAATCTGAATATATTTCTGGTACAACTCCTTTGTAATTCTATCGTTCTTATATTTCCATGAGACTTTACATTTTTTAAAGTGATTTTCTGAATTGCTCTATATACATGAATTCTTCTGCTGAGCACACACTTTATGAGGTAGAAAATCAGCCCTTTTGCCCTTCACTTCACTGGTCAAGGAGCTGTGGCTTGAAAAAGCTAAAGAAATTTATTCATAAGTCACAAATAGCTATGCCAAGCTGAAAAATCAAAATAATATTAATATGAAAAAATTTTACAACTTTTCATGTACCCATGATCTATTCTGTACAACAAAGTTACATTGCAGTGAGTTTTTCCTAGTTATTTTTATCACTCTGAATAGTCCTAATTTTATGTGTAGGTAGATGAATAGAAAGATAGATATAGATAATTAGGTTTATTAAAGTCATGTGTGCTAAGCAATTGGGATATGGGAAATATCCTTACACGTCTTTAATAATTGATTGCCTCTCAGCAATACACTGAATTAAATCCAATAATTCAGTCCCTTCAAAATTTTAAAATATGTAATTCAATCATCAAAGATTTCTAAGAACTATTTAAGCTAAAAGACATTGCATTACTTCTGTATTAATGTTTCTTTTAAAAAAAAATTGGCCTACCACCCTCCTAACATATTACATGCCTGGCTTCACGCGTGTATGCACACGCATTCCGTCTTGCAATATTCATCACAATTCACAGCTCTGCCTTTCAGCTCTCCAGATGGTCCGCTGGTTCTCTTCAAACTGAGCTCCAAGACTCCTCTTTGCTCCTCACTGGCTGCCAGCAGGGGCTGCCTGTGGCAGCTGTTGCTCCGCGGTCAGTTGTAACCTCCCCTGCACGGGGTCTATTTCAGGAGCATCTCTGAGTGCCTCCTCTGCCTACCTCCCTCAGTCATGACCAGTTCTTGCTTATCTATGCAGAAGAGGGAGATAAGGCCACATTAATAATTGAAAATATCACCATTATCAAGAAAAAATGATTTGAAATGATAGGAATTATGCTAGGTAAGACTTAGGAGCTCATTTTTGTTGTTTGTTTTTCTAGCAGGGAGTGTTGTGGATGAGATAACTGATGGTAGACAGGAAAGTTGCAGGAGAATTTTGTTATCAAGATAAATTAGTGATTTCTAATTATTGTTCCATTCATCTATTTAATGATTTTAATAAGTAATTTAGAATATATAAGACTTTAACTAAGTAGCCGAGAATAAAGTGGAGTTGGGAGATGCAAAGGATGGAAAGAAAGAGGAGAGAGAGGAAAGAATCAAAGGGGTAAAACAAGTCATTGTTTTCAAAGAACATCAATTGAGACTTCCAGGCTCTGTTCTCTAAGGCTCTGTGCTTCTGTATCAACCTTAGAAGCTGAATGTGGAGCTACAGGACTTTAATGTTTGCACTGCTGGATTTCAGTTCTGCTTTGGTCCAGTTCCCTTCTAGTTTCCTATGGCTCACTTTTGGAAGCAGAATGCTCATTTTATGCAAAATATATGTTATCCATCATTGATTCACTAAAGTCAATAGTTCTAGCTTTGCTGAAAAGTCCAAGGCCAAAGTCTCCACTGAAACTCAAGGCAAATTCTTAGCTGTGAGCTCAAGTAAGAATCAAAACAAAAGGTAAATACTTCCAACATATAGAGAAACAGAGCAAATAGTCCTGGTCCTGAACAGAGTTTTCCTTACTGAAAGATGACCTTAAGATTTCTAGGAAGGTACATATAGAAAGAGTTGCCAGGAAAAGAATGTCTGACTTCTTTGCTTCACATATGGAATTTTTAAATAAGTGTATCCATTCCAGAGAAAACAAAATAAATGTGTTCAAAGACATGACCAGAGCCCCAGAACATAAAATCATTTTTCAGGCCTAAGACTAAATCACAGAAGAGGCATGCCCAGATGTCGGAGCAGGATGCCCATTCAATGACCCATCTACAGAAGTCAAAAATTTGAGTTTCTCAGAGAAATTCTATTCAAGTCCCTAAGAGAGATTTTGAAAGTTGACTAAGAAAAAGAATGCTAAATGTGAGGAAGAAAAGCCATAAAATTTCATGGTTCCTTCTCTAGCAGTCAACCATACTCTCAGATCATACTGAGAATTCTTCCCCAGATAAGGGGAACTGTAGGAGATTTATCCATTCAAGGAACACAAACAGAAAAAGCTAGAAACACCACAGGAACGAGTATAAGGAAGAGGACTTAATACATTATCACTGGACGTGGTAGACCTTCCACACCCACACTTGCCAATATTAACAGTGACAGCAGCAGCCACTGCCAACTGACCGTGGGACAAGAGAGCTAGAGGATGCTGCTATAAGGGTCACTTGAACTCAAGTGTTAACTGGCTTTTGCTTCTTAAGTCCGTGTCACAAAGCTCATGCCTTTCCTCTTTTAACCTTCATGTAATAGGAAGATACCTTCCACACCTATATATAATAACACACTTTAGGAATAGTTATTTTAATCTTTTCTTTGAATTATTTTTTAATTAAGTTCCTTTAGTCTATTGCATTAGAAACTGGGTGGTCGAATGTAGTAAACCATGATGCACTAACATCTCATTTTTTGTCTCCAATGGCTTCAGTATATGTTGTTGTCCAGAAGCAATTAAATAGCTGAACACGATTGCATGTCCATAATCCCAACACTTGGGAGGCTGAGGCAAAAGGATATCAAGTTTGAGCCCAGCGTGGACAATTTATGCACTTAGTGAAGTCTTATCTCAAATTTTCAAATAAAATGAAATGGCTGGCAATGTAGTTCAACATAAAGACTTAGGGTTCAATTTCCAATACTGCAGGCAGGGAATTTTAATGACATAGTTACCTACCAATAATACTCTTTTCTAAATATGTCCCAAAAATAAAAATAAAATAAATAAATAAATATGTCCCAAAATGGCAGGGGCAAGATGTGTTGTTTTTCCCATACTAGTGGTTTTAGTACTACTTTCCACCTGGAAAATGTCACCTTGGATGGAAGACATTACATCACCAAGCTGGCACTGCTGACCACGTTCAGAACTACTTTATTTTTGTGCCTTTTTATAATCTCTTTGCGCTTCTCAAACTTAATTTTGGTGTCAGTTTTGTTTAGCACGTCTTCCTGTCTTTCATTCTTCAAAAGTTTGTTTCTCTTGGCTTTCTCTTTTCTTGTCTCTACAATCTGTTTTGCTTCTTTTATTGTAATGTGCACCTTCTATTTATAGTTTC
Source organism: Myocastor coypus (assembly GCA_004027025.1). Lineage (NCBI taxonomy): Eukaryota > Metazoa > Chordata > Mammalia > Rodentia > Myocastoridae > Myocastor > Myocastor coypus. The sequence continues at coordinate 17,106 of PVJA010034326.1, read as the reverse complement.
CTTTCTCCCCAAGTTCTATTTGTCCACCATCTTTTAAATGACTGTTTTTGAGTAATGATAGCATTTCACAATCATCTTCTTGTAGAATAAGCAACATCTGATATTTAACCTTTTATTGTACCTCAAATATAGTATATTGAACTTAGTCTGATAAGTTAAAATCCTAGTATCTTTTTATAATACTACATGTTTATGATCGATCTATAACACATGGTCTGAAGATAAATGCTTTCCAAGATTGGGAGGTCAGGGATGGCTTGCTGATTTCTATGGTGCAAATGCCCCCACTGTGGACAAGTCAAGCAGCCAACATGACCTAGATCAGTCTGAAAACTGCGAAAAATTAAACAATTTGTCTTTAATAAGCCAAAGTTCTAAAGAATAAATCACATAAGAAATAATTATTTGGGGGACCAGTGGGATGGCTCAGCTGTCTAAAGTGCTTCCTTAAGCAAGCTTAGGCAACCACAGGGAGTCACAGTTCCATCCCCAGCACCATATGCTGTGCCAGCCCCACCCCCAGGGCAGGATGAGTACCCATAATATATTTTAAGAAAGAAAGAAAGAAAGAAAGAAAGAAAGAAAGAAAGAAAGAAAGAAAGAAAGAAAGAAGGAAAGAAAGAAACAGACAAACAAACAAACAAGGAAAGAAAGAAACAGACAAACAAACAAACAAGGAAAGAAAGAAACAAACAAAGAAACAAACAAACAAAGACTTATTTGGGATCTGAGGATGTAGCTTAATAGTAAAGCAATAGCCTAGCATGTGTGAAGCCTTAGATTTCTTCATCAGTACTGCAAAATTTTAAAAATAATAAGCAAATAAATGCTTTAATTACTGATATTTTTTCTTAAAAGGGAAATAAGCTTATAGCTGAAAAGCAGCATGTAGGTTTCTATTTGGTAAATGAAATTTTCAATCAGGGCTACTTCAGATATATAAATACACCAGTGAGGTGAATTTGCCTCCATTTCACTTTCTATCCCACAATGAATAATCCCAACCCCAGTGTTAGAATTCCAGGGCCCATTTCTACCACACAAATCCAAATCCATGAGCTGGAGAAAACTTGCCTGAGCTGGAACTGAACCTTAGGGCCAAAAACAAAATAGGTCTAACATACTTGGAGCCACAGATCAACTCACTAGCTATCCTTTGGTATTCAATGGAAATTATAAAGATTGGCTTTACTTTGTTCTGAGAGAACAAAGATGGCCTGATGGTTACATGTGGGGTTGATGATTTTTCACAGAGCTAAGCATTATTTCTATTCAAAGCCAATTTGTATCCTTATTTAGGATACAAAATATAATACAAAATAGAGACTAAAGAGGATAAAGCCCTTTGAGAAATAGTTTAAGTATCATCATATCTATCCAAATGTTTTCATCAAATACAAAGGACTTTTACTATATAGAGATACCCAGGGAAGGGCAAAATAAATATTTTCTAGGTAATGTTCTTTGACCAACACATTATCTCCAAGCCTGAAACATATGATCTGAGGGAAAAAAAAAGCCTAAATATTGATGATTTACTGACCTCAGTTTGCTATAATAATCACCGTTGTCTTCAGACATTTCAGTTGCACTATATGCTACTGTTTTTTAACCTTTACATTAAAATGTGGTATATAGATTCCATGGAAAAAGTGAAAAAACTGTCATTTGTGACAACACAGATATTATAGAGATACTATAGAGAACATTGTGTAAATCAAATAAGTAAGTTACAGAAAGACAAATTCCACCTGAGTTCACATGTGTGGGATCTTAAAATATTAAACTAGTAAAACCAGAGACATTGAAACCACCAGAAACACTAATGATGGTCAAAGGATATGAAAGTTTAGGTAACTGGTGGAATAAATTCAAGAGACCTTTCGTATGACATCATTACTGTACTAATAACAAGATTTTGTAAACTTAAAAATCACTTGGAGAGTAGATTTTAAGTATTTTTGCCCCCAAACAAGTATGTATGGTAACATATATTAATGAGATCAATTTAGCCATTTCACAAGATGTATTTTGAAACATAATGTTAAATATGACAATTATATACAGTTCTGTCAATTTAAAAATAAATTGATTTTTTGAAGTATATATCTTTTTGCTAAAATACTACATTAAAATAAGATACTAGGTTGAAAATATAATAGAACCTAGTCATAGACATATATGGATAGATCCTTTGTAGAAACAGTTCATAGTTATTAAACACTATGTCAAAGCTCCACATGGATTCAGAATCCTAGAAGGTAGCTATACACACATATTATACAGATTTTGAGACTAAAACCTTGGTCAGCTGCTTACTCAATATTATACAATCTAAAAAGTGACAAAACTGACTTGAATTCCAAGCATGCCTTAGAGCACTTACATTGAGCCAAGGTAGCCCTATCAGAAACCTTAAAATTATTCAATACCCTGGCCTGCTCATTCCACTGCCCCAAACCTGTCTCCAGCTAATACATCATAAGCAACCACTATTGTGGGGGTAAAATTGAAATGATACATAGCTTAGCAATTACAGAATGTTAAATTATCTGTTCATACAATAGAATATTATATTCAAGAAATTTTATTCAAAGGAGACATTTTCTGAGGTGAGAATGTCATTACATGATATCAAGGAACAAGGCAGATTGTAAAACAGGCTGTGTACTATTTCACCATACAAACCTAAAGGAAGAAGTAGGCAAAAACTAAATGAAAACATACATGAGTATATGATCTCTAATTTTCTCAGTGGACTAGGATAGATAGAATTTCTATTTCTTTTGTGTGTTTCCATTTTTTGCATGTCTTAGATGAGCAAATATCATTTTTATAATAACAGATGAATTATTTTAAATTTAACAAAAGTATTGTCTTACATTTAAATATCTCTAAACACTACTTCTCATTGCCCCTTCCATGAAGGAAATTGTAGAAGGGTCAAAGAAAATTACTAGTATGACCAGAGGAACAAGAGGTAAACTAATGCTATCAGACAAGGGAATTGTCTTGTGAATTCTAAAATACATAGAGCATGTCACAGTGGACGCCATCCTGGCCAGGGATCAGGAAGGATAAAGTTCCCAGCTCAAGCAAGGTGGAAGCCCAAGCCAAATCTCTCTTAACCAAGACCTTGGTTGCTCTGCCTTCCTCCACCACTCCCCAACTCTTGCCTTTCTACCATCACATAGTCTTTTGCCCCTAATTTCTTCCCCAAACTCCACAAAAATTTCTCATAGCATTATCATCAGTGTTCTCTGTGCTGTCAAACCCAGCAGTCACATTTGTGTATTTTTAGGTGAAGGATCTCCTAGCTACAGCTGCCTTATTGAACAGCTGTTCCCTCGAATCTTATAATGTGGTAGGGGATGGAAATGCTATTGGTTGCAACTATGATAGGCACAACTCTGGGAGTCCATGCATGACACCTAATCTCTTGCTAACATGGTGTCAGGTGAGCTCAAGTGTGGGAGCAGAGGAGGCAGGTCGCCCCCACCATAGTGGATGAACAATGTTAACCCAATTCAATCCACACAGCCTCATTTCCCTTAGCTGTAATTAGTTCAGAGTCTGCTACATAGGGACACTATCTGGCCAGTGTCACCCATGGGTAAGTCCCTTTTAATATTTTATTCCTGGTTTTTAATTTTATTTTTAATATTTGTCTCTGTAACATCTGTTGTGAGACAATGGGAGGAAAGCCAATAGAATCACCAAAAGCTAATGCAAATATCTGACGTGGAGGAAATAAATTGACAAGCCCTGGAAGTGCATCGCACAGACTTCTTATGTGTGAGATGGTAAGCTCTACTAATATTGAAGGCACTCTTGAAGTTGCCTTGAAGTCAGCTGTTCAGCTCCTGCTGGGTGTGCTGGAGCATGCCTGTGATCTCAGGACTCAGGTGGCTGAGGCAAGATCACCATGAGTTTAAGGCGAGGCTGGGCTACATAATAAGTTCAAGTTAGCTTGACCTACACTGCAAGACCATGTCTCAAAAAATAAATAAGTAAAAACATCAGTTCCTTATAGCCAAAGATATCTTAGTTGAAATTGGTATGTCCTGTCCTGATGACTTTTCTTCAGAACCCACCAGGCGCAGGAGATTAGGATGTGGCCAGTTGGCTGGGAAAGTGGGTGTGACTTGTCAATCACAGAGATCCACAACACATGCATAGAAAGAGATCCCAAGTCCTGCACCTGGAATCAACCAGATAGTGCTGCTGTGTTCAATTCTTCTGGCACAAGATCACACAAGTTTTTGATAGAACAGCTAGTTCTGATATCAACCTGAAGAACAAGGGACACAAAAGCCTTAAGCTACTGATCTTGCACCCACTGTTCTGCCTCTCAGTGACTTGCTCACAGTCTGCCAAGTATACATTATTTTCCTACCTTTAGTAAAGGTAAAGCTTTGCTATCTTTCTTGCTTATCCAGTCCAATGCTTTATTCAGGACACCAAGGGCCTGAGAAGACTCTCTAAAAGAAGCCCACAACATTCCAGAAACTCAGTGACACACTGGTTCTTCAGACTCTTTCCTGAACTCTGTCTGCCCTTTGTATGCTAATATTCTAGAGTTTCATCTTTGTCTTTCTTATCTTAGTCTAGTTACTCTCCTTCTGCTTTCTCCTTTCCATAAGGATGACTTCAACTGTACATCCTCACACATTGGTGAACATAAACATTTTTTGAGAACCTACGATGAGCTAGATCCTGTTCTGCATATTGAGAATATCTGTACTGATAAATAAGACCACTGTGGTCCCTCAAGAAAAAAAATGGCTACACACATACAGCGGTGTCTTTTCATGTCTTTAATTTTTTAGTTGTTCTCTGTTGAGAATATGTTCAGCTATTTGCCTCTTTTTCTCTTTTTTCTTTTCAATATGGACTCAGGAGTTCTTTATTGAAGACACTTCCTTTTTTCTGTTCTTTTTGTTTAACAGTATTCAACAGTCACCATTTAAAGATTTTTCAAAACCAGGAAAGTTATATGAATCCAGAATATTCTTCATGGAAGAGTTATTATTTTATCTTAAGCCAGCTTTAAGGAGTTATATTCTTCTAGAAACACTTTCTGTTATATTCTCAAAGCTAAATTAATGCTAAAATTTCCTTCTGTGTACAGTTTTGGGTGCATCACACAAGTCTTAACATGCAGCTGCTTTTTTTAGGTGGACTTCTGAGTCCTTTCTCATTTCCATTCAGATTTGTTTTTTACCCATGAATTATTTCTTTCTTTCTTAATTTTCACAGGTATTGATTTTATCTTATTATCATTTTGTGAATAATTTCTAACTTAATTATATTTGTTGTCATAAAACATGTTCTGCCTTATTTTAATAGTTTATTATTCTAGTATGACCCAAGATGTCACTGTGTATAAAGTACCCATTTGCTCTCAAAAAAAAAAATGCATCTTTTAGGTCCTCATTCTATATGTGATCACTAGGTCAAATACATTAATATATTGTTCAAATTTTCTTTTTATTGGTTTTATTAGTTACTAAAAGACATGTATTAAAATCTTCCACTATAGTTATAGATTTGTTTATTTCTCTTTAAAGTTTATTTTGTACCTTTCCTATTATATTATGAAACATTCTCACTTTTGTACATTTTGTAGCTACATTATGAGGTACACATCCAAATTACACATTGATATATTAGGACTGAACAAAGGTACTATACCTCCAGAATTTGGGGGGGGGGGCCCTTAACATCTATTTTCTAATAAATTAATAGAGTGGTACCCATTTTCTTTTGGCAATAATTTGTCTGCTTTATCTTTTTCCATCCTTTCAATATCAAGCCCTATCATTCTCACTGCTTTTTAAATGCTTCCATAATACTACTACCATTGAGATGCTCTGATTACAGTTTATGCTCCCAAAAATAAGATTATTCACTTCTCAGGGGAAATGGAAAACAGAAGTGACATTTCTGAAATTATGCTATGTGGTTTTGAGTATGATTGGCTTGCTATGGTAAACCCTGTTCTTGCTCTAAAGACCAGTTCTTGTTTTGACTAAACTCATGAGCTCTTCTGGAAAAAACCCATGTGTCTGGGTGGGTGGCAGGGCCAAAAGAGGGAAGGATGCATGCAGGAAGGAGGGGGCAGTGGGTAAGCAGTGCGACATGAATTGTGTCTGTGGTGAGTCCAAACACGTACAAGGAGCAACAAATACATAACTTCATTCGGGGGTCTTTTTCATTAGTACAATCAAGTAATTTAATCAGTTAGCAAAGCAGAAGTAAATGTTGGCAATTACTTGCCTTTCTGGAGAACCCTATTTGTCACTGACCAATATTCACCTCATTTGAATATTGCCAAATCTTTTTTCAGGAAGAAAAAAAAAAACTAGCTTTAAGTAGGAAACCCGTAGATTTGCAATTTTTGCAGCTCACACTTTTTTTAATTTCATGCAAATGAAATAAGTCACTTTTGTTGCCCACATTTACAAGTGTTCCACACCACTTGCAAATCCTGGAAAGGATCCTAGGTAGCTCTTAAAGAAAGAGAACAATCGGAGAAGGCCCTTTTTCATCCCTGCTTATCCTGCTAAATGCAATAACCCACTCCTCTTGCTCAAACGAAAGTCCCCCAGAGAACCATAAACCAAATTCCCATCTTAGCTCCCTGGTAATGGGTTTTTGAGATCCTTGGCCTGGTTGACTGCCACAAACAGCAAGATGGACTGGTTTTCTGCAGGCAGAAATAAAAAATAGTAGGAAGTAAGAGCTGGACTCACAAAGGAAGTGATACTAAAAAGCTGCTACCAAAATAAAATTCAAAGTTTGTCTGAGGTCCCCGTTGACAGCACTCCGCCAACATCCAAATTTATATTAATCATGCTACCCTCCACCAAGGTTAGTCCAGTCAAGAAACCAATTCAAGTCCATCTTTCTTCATTCAGTTTATGTCCTTCCCCTACTGAGGAAAAAAAAAAAAAAAAATGGAGAAAAAAAAAAAAGTAAACCAAAAGATGTCAAACAGGATTCACAGGACATGTGAGCATATTGCATACAAAATCGCTAATTTTCCTGCTTATTTGTTACTATTTTAAATTTTGCTGATGTGAAGTATCACGAGGGATGCATTAGAGTATATGCTGCCACTAAGAGGTGACTAGATGATAGCTGAACAGAAAGGTGCTATTCAGCAAAAAAGCAGAAGAAAAGGATTGCACCCCTATAACTTACAAATAAATCACTTTTAGATGCTGTTATATATGTTATTTTATGTAGTGCTGAAAACAGAACTATAAAGTGCTTCTATTTTACAGTGAGCAAACGGAAGCACAGAGAAGATAAATGACTGGCCAAGGTCGCAGCTTTAATCGGTATGAGTGCCGGGATGCAAAGCTAGGTGCTCTATATTTCCAGCTTCATCTCACCTTCGCCGGCTAACAGTTGGAGGGAATCTCAGTCCTAGCAGCTGACTCACAGTCAAGACTCTAACACACGTACACTGAGAGGCACGGAGGACAGGAAGTCAAAACCACAGGCAGCTGGAAGTGAACCTCAGGACTCGCAGCGCACACAGAGGCTGGGCCCTGGACAGTTGGGAGAACATGCATGATTGGGACCCTAGCCACACCCCTAAAATCACTTCTCATCTTCCACACAGCAAGTACAGGCTTCGCCCCTGCTCACACAGACCAGGAACACACATCACTTCTCCCAATGCTGTCACTTAGCCCCAGCTTCAAAGCAACCGCTTTTCCATGTCGTTTTTATCATCCCCTTCCCTAACATAGTCAAATATTCACCTATTTTATGTTGTCATATGAGATTGTTTAACTACTTATTATGATATTTTTTGGCTATTAAGTAAATTAATGTGTATTGGCTCATTTTAAGAAAACATAGCCCTCATGTGTCCAAGAACATTTTGAGGGGGAAATTCTGATTTTGTTGTAATTTTAATTAACAAAATTGTATTTGCACATGTTTAAAAATACTGATAACATAAGGCATATAGCTATAACATGATGTTCTGGCACATTATTTGACTGGTTATGTTCTAATTATATTGAATTAGTTGTACAAAAAACCTTGGTGTATTCTTTTAGATAAAATAAAGGAACAACAGAGAGCAGGTTGTTGGGTAAATTCTCTGTCTCCTAAATACGCATAATATAAAATATTATGATAAGATATTTCACTGGGAAAAAATCCATATTCATATGCTATCCCATTGTTCAATTCTCAGATTATCTCATGAGAAGAGCTAATAATTATTCTTCAGAATTTTCATTATCAAAGGTTTACTTTAAAGTAAAATTATATCAGAGGCTGTTGACTTGAGCCTTTTACACTAGTGAATTATATATACAGCTACTTTCTCTTAGCTCAGTGAGAGGAAAGATTTGTACTAACAGTGCTTAGAAAAGATATCATGTCTGCATCTTGTACTCTGAACAACTACTATGAAAACAACAATATGCAATGCATTAATTATTGTGGCTGTCCTACTAATCTGTTTTGAGACTATCTCGTTATTTCTTTCTCAATAAAATTAATAAAATTTTAAAAATAAATAAAATGAAGAATCTAGCAAAATAAATAAATAAAGTAAAATTATGCATGTACAGGTTGATCATCTCTAATCCAAAACTCAAATTCCGAACACATCAGGTCCAAACATGGTGAAATGGAGCTGTCAACGCTCTGATCGAGCTTCGGGTGGTCCCATCTCCAGGGGGCAGCTTCTCTGTGACATCTCATTCATCTTGCCAACAACAATATTGTGTCTGTAACAGTTCCTGAAGGCATTTATGAAACATTTAACAGCAAAATATTCTTTATTTACCTCGGTCACTTCTTTTCATGGTGGCTTGGACTAAATTATGAAAAGATGGAAACATATCAAAAGTATATTATTAGCAGGGACAGCAAGATAGCTCAGCAGACTAAGCATCTGCTTTGGCAAGCCCAGGGGCAGGGGTTTGATCTCCCATCCAGCATGACAAGCTAGCCCTGCTTACTGGGAGCACACTGAGCCTGAAAAGGAGTCCAGGCATGGTGGCGCATGCCTATAATACCAGCACTGGGAAAGCTGAAAACAAAAGAATCACTATGAGTCTGAGCTGTGTAGTAAGACCCTCAATCAAACACATAAATGGAAAAAAGTATAGTACTAGATACTAATAATCAAAATTAAGCTTTATGGTTATATTTTCTACACCAGTGACTGAAACCTATCTTTGAAGAGTCCTTCCAAGGAAGCTTCTTGGGACAGGCAAACAAAAATATTTACATTTAACAAAGAATTCTACCTAATAATTTTTTGTTAGGAAATTTATAGCTTCAGAAACTAGTTGCTTATCACTATAGCTTGGCAACACATAGCCACACAAAGCATGTATTGACATTATTTGCAAAAGGGAACCATTTCAAATTTTCTGACGATGAATTTGTCACTGTCCTCTATAAGTTATTGTCTGCTAAGGGAGTCAATGAATATTAAAAGGATGTTTCTTATCTACTTTTACAACAAAAAAATCATGTAATACTTTTAGGAAGAAAAAATGGTTTTAATCTCCAGCCATTTCTTTCATCAGTATTTCCAATATCATTGGCTGAAACTAATGGATTTCCACTAGTTTTTCTTAAACATTTCAAGAGGCACCACAACTTCTATAAAAAGGTGCTCCCCCCAAGGACCCCATTATCCTCAGTGACTCCTGTAGTACTGTGTCATCAAAGTCATGAGCTCTCCCATCCCCATGAATCATGGCCCAGTACAGCAGAGGAAGAACAAGGAAGTCTCACAGCATTCTGCTATGGACTGACACGAACAAGGATGTTCTGCATGTATCTTCCCCAACTACAACCCCAAATCACAAGAATCTGCAACTCATTCCAGCAGTTACTCTAAAAAGTCTAATTCCAAGTCTAAGGTACCTTGAAAAACACTATTTTATGTTGGCAAAATTGAGTGTGTTTCTCTCATGGAAACTGAAAAGAAAAAATGATACAATTAGCCTTGCATAGTGGCACATGCCTGTAATCTCAGCACTTGGGAGGCTGAGGCAGGAGGATGCCCTTGAGTTTCAGGGTAGCCCTCCTATAAAGAGCTCAAGGCTAGTCTTCACTATATAGCAAGACCCTGTCTCAAAAACCATGATAAAAAATGTAGTATAGTGAAAAACATCCAATATATAGGAGAGATTATTCTCACTCCTTCCTAGACTATTCAGTCTTCTAGATTACTTGTTCATGTCTGAGGACTGCTTTATCAGATCATATGATCAGATGATCCAGCTACCTTACTGGGCCTCACTTGCCCAAACAGAAAGAACTCAGAATATATGGATCATCAATGCGATAACAAATGGAAAATATCAAGTAAATTGACAGTTCGTCTACAGACAACTAAACACTGACATTGATATACTACAAACATGAATTTGATAAATAACCTACCTGTCCAAGAATTACAGAGGGAAAACCAGCAAACTACCACAAACTTGGTATCTTAAAACCACAGAAATTTGTTCTCTCAAATCCAGAGGCCAGAGGTCCACAATCAGTTCTACTATGCTGAGCTGGCGTGATTGGCAAGACCGCCCTCCCAAACCATTGCCTGCCACATGTTCTGATACCCAACTCACTCTAGTCTGTATTTCTCCTGTTCTATTTCCAAATAACCTTCTTAATGTCTTAAAGGACATTCATGATGGCATTAGGAACCTAATGCAGAATAAATTTTTCTTCCCTTGGCCCTTAATATCTACAAAGACACTTTGTTCACTGTACACATTCCAGGATTTAAGCTGGACACACCTTTGGCAAGGGGGCATTTTTCAGACTACTACACAGATAAAGACCACAGGTCCAGTAATTTGAATATAATGAAACAAAATAGTAAGAAGAAGCCTTACATGAGTCTCACATAAAGCTCTTCATCACATTATGGCTGTATGACATGAGATGTTTGCAAAGTCCTGCTCAGGGGCTATGTCACAATGCAGTGTATGACTTAGTGAATGACCCCCACTCCAGGCATTCACTGGCCATCTAAGAGCCTGATTCCTTTATCACCTGAACAACGATCTAGATAATTATTTGATATATTCATACATTAATGTGTTTTTAATATACAGAAAAAAATGGAAAGCCAAATATACATTTTGTAATTACGAGGAGTTTTGACTAACCCTGTCAGATACAAAAGTTACATTTTTTTGTTATATAGGTCTTGCTTTATCTTGGACATAACTATCAAGCAGGAAAGTTTAACCATGAGGCATAAAAAGTAAAGTCATATTACCATGCTGAGCTGTAAAAGGCTCAAGCTAGCAACTTCCGACCTTGCCAGTTCAGCTGATAACCCACTACTATTATGGGCTACTCGACTATATGTATAGCTACTTTCTCTTAGTTCACTAAGAGGAAAGATTTGTACTAATAGTGTTTATAAAATATATCATGTCTACATCTTGCACTCTGAACAACTACTATGAAGACAATAATATGCAATGTATTAGTTATTGTAACTGTCCTACTAACCTGTTTTGAAACTCTCATTATTATTTCTTTTTTATTAAAATTAATAATTTTTTGTCTTTTTGAGACAGAGTCTTGCTATGCGCTTCAGGTTGGCCTTGAGTTCACTTTTGTAGCCCAGGCTGGTCTTGAACACATCCTAACCCACCTGCTTCAGCCTCCCAAGTGCTGGGATTATAGGCATGCACCACCATGCTTGGCTAAAATTAATAAAATTTTAAAAAATAAAATAAAAAACAAAAGGAAAAATGTGCTCAGCCATTCACTCCTATAGATGAAAACAGTTAAGTGAACAACGTTCTAGACAATTATTTGATATATTCATACATTAATGTATTTTTAATATACATAAAAAATTGGCAAGCCAAATATACTGTTTTGTAACCTGTTGTTCAATTAAAAGTTTAGTGAAGACTTTCTCACTTCAATAATGTCATAGCAACATCATGATCTCTTAATGATATAATTAGCTTCTCTCAGCTCCCCTTACCTTCCTTTACACCCCTGTCCCCATTCCCCTTTCTTTTCCTGTTACCTAAGAACTCTCACATCATCTTTTTCAGATTCCATACATTAGGAAAGCATGTGATACTGGCCTTTTTGAGTCTGGCATATTTTTCTTAATGTGTTGTTTTTTGCTTCTTTCTGTTCTCCTGCAAATGATATAAGTTCATTCTTTTTATTGCTAAATAATACTCCATCGTGTATAGATGACATTTTCTTTATCCATTTATCTTGATAGGCAACTAGGCCAGTTCTGTGCTTTGGCTATTAAGAGTGGTACTTCAATAAACATAGGTACACAGGTATCTCTGTTGTATGCCAACTATAATTCCTTCATAAAGGTAAGTGGTATAGCTATGTCATATGATAGTTCTCTTTTTAAGTTTTTGAAGAACCTCCATACTGGTTTCCATAAGAGTTCTATTAATTTACATTCCTACCAGCAGTGTAGAAGGGTTTGTCTGTACACCCATGTCAGCATTTATTGTGCTCTTTATGACAGCTATTCTGACTGCAGTGACGTGGATCTCACGTAGTTTCAATTTGCATTTCCCTCGTGGTTAACAATCTATAGTGCTTTCACATATGCTGTGACCATTGGTATTTTTTTCCTTTTGAGAACTATCTGTTCAGTTCATTTGCCCCAGTATGAATTGGGGGCAAAGATTTTCTCTCCACCTGAAAGCTGTCTCCTCACTCCATTGTTTCCCTTGCTGCGCAGAAACTCTTTAAATCTGATGTAACCCCTTTTGGTGATCCTTGCTATTGTTTCTCATGCTATTAGAATCTAGGCAGAAGGGCCCGGCGGGATGGCTCAGTGGTCTAAAGCGCCTGTTTGGGAAAGCTTGGGCGGCTTGAGGGACTGGCACCACATGCTGCGCCAGCCCTGCCCTCTGGGCGGGCTGAGCCGGCCATAAAAATGAGTGAATAAACAAATAAAGGTTCTGAAACAAGAAAAAATAAATAAATATATAAAATTAAAAAAAAAAAAAAAAAAAAAAAAAAAAAAAAAAAAAAAAAAAAAAAAAAAAAAAAGAATCTAGGCAGAAAGTCTTTACCTGTGCCTTCAGGCATTTCTCCTACGTTCTCTTCTGGCAATTTCAAAATTTCAAGTCTTCAAGCTAGCTCTTTGATCCATTTGCAGTTAACTTTTGTACAGCTAGTTCAGTCTCCTCCCTCTGGGTGTTCCGTGTTCTGAGTACCATTTGTTAATGAAGTGGTCTTTTTTGCAACCTGTGTTTTGTCTTAGAGGCAAAAATATTTTTCTTGTCTGACAAACATGTTCTTTTATTACCTATTACCTCACATGCCTTTTTATGAGTGTTTCACTTCATAAATTACCCAGAGACCACCTTATTTAAAAATGTGCATGTAATTTTGTGACTGAAAACAGATAGCAACAAATAGAGAAGTAGGGTTTATTTCAAAGAGTCAAGTGAGGCTCTAGGAAAATAACTGGCCAGATTCTGGGTTCCCAGTGCTTAGCCTTCAGCTGCTAAGGTATGTAAATTAGCCCAGCCTGGGGCCCAGCTGCTGTATGTTGAGATGTGCTGATAAAACTAAATTGGGATTCTAGTGAACACAAATCAAATTGTAAGCAAAATTACTGAGATTTACCAGCCCTCCTTTGGAGCATTCTGAGCCAACCCAAGAAAAATGACTAATGGGTAATAATATACAGTCCTGACAGGAATCATAAGCTAGGAAGGAAGTTGCATGTAAAATAATAATAAAGAACATTAAATTGCCACCAGGCCCTGCCAGAGACAAATGAAATCAGAGCACATTCTCACCACTTGTCATTTACTCACTAATTTTGAAAGTGTCCCAGGAAGCTGCAGACAAAGGGCATTTGCACTTACATTGCTTTTCCACCGGAAAGGAAGGTTTTCTCAGGTCTGGAAAAAACAGATAAAAGGTGCTCCCTGAGGGAGAGAGTGAGAAAGGTGCTGCTGTGCCCCATTTATCTTTCTTCATCTGATATGGAGGTGGGAAAATAGGGTGCTCTTGCCAGGGAGCAGGACAGAAACTTCTGTGCTTTCTTGAGACATACAGTTTGATGACTTTTCAGTTCTTCTTTTATATCATATTCTCTCTTTTTATTATGTCACTTACTTGACACTATACTTACTCCTAAAGGTTTCATTTCAAAGTACAGCCTCAGTGCTTTAATGAGAGGCTTCAAGAATTTTAAATTCAAAAACTCAGTCGCTCATCACTAATAAGAAGGGATCCCCAGCCAGCCCTAATCTGCCTTTCTTATTTTCTGGATCTAAGCATGAAGAGCCACTGCAAAGCCCAACCTCTACCTCCAGACAGAACCTGCCAGCAGTTATCCAACACATCTGCAAAGGGCAATTATCAAAATATTAAAAAAAAAAATAAGCGGTCCTTGAGCTCAGATGGCAAGTTATGACACCATAATTCTTCATTGTAGATTTCACTGGCTTAAGACAGTGCTTAGCAACCCTAGCTGCACATGAGAACGTTTAGAAATGAGAGCCACAGCCCATCCCCAAGCACTTGGGTTCAGTGGATCTAAGAGGAGACCAGAGCATCCGAGGTTCTTCCTCTCACTTCCCTAAATGATTACAAAGCGTGCCAAGTGAGAGCACTGTCTTACCTCCTAGCTTTTGATACTTTTATCTTTCATGTCTTTCTACAGTACACCAACTATGTTAGTCAGCTTTCTATCACTGTGACAAAATAACTTAAGTAAAAGATCTAAAAGGAGGAAAGGTTTTCATGGGCTCACAGTTTCCCAGGTCTCAGCCCATAGGTGTGGGTCCTGCTGCTTTCCACCCTACATCAAAGCAGTATATTCTGGTAGGAGTATGGGGTGGAAAAACAAGCCTATCTTATGAGGCCATGAAACAAGGGGCTAGGGCCCAATACCCACCTCAAGAGCATGGCCCTGACGACCTAACTTCCTTCCCCTGGGCCTCACCTCTTAATGGTTCCACCACCTCCCAGCAGCACTACAGGCTGGAGTCCAAGCTTTTGAACAGCTTCTAAACTGTAGCAACAAGTATAACAAAACCCAGCCTCCTAGGAATCTGTCCAGAAGAATGCCCACTCACATTCTTCTCAGCCCATCTTGTAGGTAACAAGTCACACTACCTTTTCACCTTGCAGTGCAAGGAAGTTCAACTCCTTGCTCTGTATTTGAGACAACCTCCTCACTATGCCTACTCCCTTATCCACCTAGATATCCTCCTTCCTATCACAGGGGTTCAGAACTGTCACCAGTTAGAATCAAGTAACTATGTTGGGTGTTTTACTATATATTAATGGGATATTCTGCACCCCTTCTGACCTCTGCTCACTCAATGATAGTAGCACAGCTTTGCCCAACTTTGGACAATCCAATATGTTTGCAGAAGTTGCCAAATATTCCCTGGAGAAAGGATAGAATTTCTCATGCCCAGTGCACACACACCCCATTGAGAATTCTATCTGTCCAAATTTTCTCAACCTACTTTGTTTTATTCTTGTCATCTGGTAATAATGTGTATTTAATATATAACATAGACATTAATATGTATTTTTGAGTTTCAGTCCTAACCCAATTCCATAATTCATCACACTGAAGCATCTTCTTCCCTAAGCTGGTGCCCCTCAGCATTAAGCCTCTTCCCAAAGGATACCCTTCCCAAGCAGAAAAGGCAGTTCTTACTCCTTCCAGGCCATTGTTAACCCTCCTGTTGCAGGTGAATCTTAACAGGGTTGTGCAGAACCCATCTCAGTGTTTATTTTCAGCCCATGCAGAACCTATGTGTTCCAAGAGTCTCTTCAAGCTCATGATTGTGGGTGCGCATGAGAGGAGAGGAGAGAGATGATGACTAGTGGGATGGGATAGCACTGGGCGGGAGGAATAACGTCCAACAGTTTATAGCACAGAGGGTAATTATGGTTGACAATAATTAATTGTATATTTTTAAATAGCTAGTAGAAAAGATTTCAAATGCTACCAACATAGACAAATGATAAACTTGGATTGTTGAGCCAATTACCGTGATCTGATCATTACACATTGTATGTAGAGATTGATATATCACTCTATCCCTCATAAATATGTATAACTATTGTGGATTAACAATAAAGTATATATATCAAGAAAAATTTATAACTGGTTTCTTCATCACATATCTTTGTTCCATAAAGGCAAGCCTATGTCATAAACCCTGAAAATGATAATTTAATATGTATAATGACAACAGTAACAGAAACAACATAGATCAGAGCCTTTCTTCACATTAGAGATGCTGGCTTGATTTTTGACTCTAAACACTAATTTTTATGCCACTGAGAAATTGCTCACCCCTTCCTCTGACTTATAAAATGGGAGTTAGAATGTTCTTGTAAAGGCCACTGAGATTCCAAATTGGATGAAATTTCATTTTAATTCCTGAACCAACTCTTAATTATCTGAGCTAATGGAGAGGGGAAAAGTACCCAAAATAGAAAATTCACACAATGCAAACTTAAGTACCCACTCACACATTCATGTATTCTCAATGTTTTAGAAATTAGAAGATTAAACAAGTCAGTGGACTAATTTATTGTGTAATTTGTAAAGCTCTCAAATGATGAATTGCTAATACATCTGAGTACTGTGTTAGGGGCACAGCATAGCCAGAGGTGTGACTTTTCACAGGTTCTCATTGTCTCTGGAGGTGACTTCAATGTCAATACTGTTTCTTAGGTTCATACAAAAATTATTCCTCTTTTTATAATTGTCTACGTTCTATCTGCTACTCTCATGAAGTCCACATTCTTTCCCTTGTGGTATAACTATGTAACATAAATTTTTACTGTTTTTACCATTAAAAGTGTACAGTTCCATGGCAACATAAAAATTTAGATTAGTTTGCAATTTAGGTTGTTCTGCAACCATCGCCACCATCCATCTCCAAAAGTTTTTGATTTCCTCCAAAATCAACATTTCAGCAACTAATGCCAGTAAATAGAAATATGGCTTTAACAAATATATTATACTTCACTTAAAAAGATTTTATGTTTAGTGATTAAAAGGTATTAAAACAAATACATGTATATTTTGTTGTTTTCAAAAGTCTTTTTATA
>PVJA010034325.1:0-22642 GCA_004027025.1 Myocastor coypus | reverse complement strand
TGAGCTCACTTTTGTAGCCCAGGCTGGTCTCAAACTTGCACTGATCCTCCTGCCTCAGCCCCTGAAGTGCTGAGATTATAGGCATGCGCCACCACACCTGGCTCACCCCCCCTTTGAGAGAGGGTCACACTGTGTAGTTCAGGCTGGCCTTGAGCTCACTTTGTAGCTCAGGCTAGTCTCAAGTGCACAATAATCCATCTGCCTCAGCTTCCCAAGTGCTGGGATTATGCGTATGGACCACCATGAGCTAGTTCACTTACCTAACCCAACACGTACTAAGTTTACCACATGCTAAAAGCTATTTAGCAGCTCATCCATAATTCACTCATCCAGATATCCCAAACTCAACGTTGGGGTACCCTGGGAAACACCAGAGTTGGGGTACCCCACACCCCAATCATCCATCCATCCACCCACCCATCCATCCCTCAGCTGTACATTCACCATTCATTTCCACTGGCCCCTTTGTCGATCCTGCAGACTCCTTATATAGCTATCAGTCCATCCACCAGCCTGCCCACACGACCTACCTATACACTCACCAAGCCACACACGGATGCACCATCTACAGCAATCGTCTATCCTACCATCGTCTATCCCCTTGCTTACTTACTGCACACTCTTTACTGAGGGCTGTTATGTGCCTGGACTGGGGTGGGTACTGAAGAGCCAGTGGGGACGTCACACAGCCCTTCTAGCGTGGCTCTCAGTGTGTGGTGGGGGGAGGGGAGAGGCACTTAACCGTATCGTAGCGCCTGTACAGCCCACGGCGAAGGGAGAGGCAGCTATGGCAGCAGCAAGGAGGCTCATGGGAACTGGGCTCCAGACTGCTTGACTGAAATGGCCAATTCAGGTTCCTGGCTCGGAGGCTTTCCTTCCAGGAATTCCTTACCACTGGCTTTCCCTCTACCAAACTCTTCTGCCCAAACCTGACTAGTTCATGAAGGCCCAGAATTCCCCTGCTCCAGGAAGCCTTCCACAGCAGCCTGGTCCCAGGGTTCTGCATGCCCTACCTTCGTCTTGCCCAGTCTGTTCCAGGCACCCCCTGCCCTGGCCATACCGGAAACTGGGCTTTCCGGAAGAGCCCAGTCACCCCCACACATACATGGCAGGGCTGGAGGTGACCCGGGCAGACTGCTGGAGCAGGTGAGCTCACCTGCAGGCGGCTCTGTCCTGGGAGGTGGGACAACACTGAGGAAGCTGGAGGAGCCCCTGGGGCCAGGATCGCACTGCCGAGGCTGGAGTCAGCTATGGGGGCGAAGTTGGGAGGCTCCATGAAGTTCGAAGCCATGTGCGTCTGTGGAGGCCGGTAATTGGTGAAGAAACCTGTGATGTGACACACAGGGCGGTGGCGATTAAGACTCAAGCTAGTCTTGGGCCTTTACTGAGAGGCAGGGTGGAGGAGGCGCCAGGGGCCTTCCACAGGCTTGGGAAGGCAGCCAAAGGCTAGGGTGCAGGGGCCGGGGTGACTGAGAGGGGCTGGAGGCGGTAAGCAGGGTCCCCAGGAAGCAACCTGCCCTTGCTGCCTCATGCTCGGCATCCATCCCTTCGCAGCTCTGTTTGGAAAGTGGGGGGCGGCGGGCATAGCGAAAGCTTGGGAGGGGATGGCGTGGGGGAGGGGATGGCCCCAGGTGCAGAGGAGGAGCCTTGGGGTGGGAATTCAGGGTGAGTTGGGGTACCCAAGGTCAGGAGGGCAGACTCCAGGAAAGGACAAGCAGATGGTGGGAAAGGGGCTAAGTGGGCCATAAGGACACAGCCCAGGGTAGGCTGAAGGCCCAAGGGGCGGTCCAGCCAGGCACAGGAATGAGAGGGGGCTGGGAAGCCTGAAGAGGCTGGGGACAGGCATCTGGAGTGTTTGGGGTGCGGGTTGTGTAAGCCTTGGGCTATTCTGGTTTTGGGAAGCTGCCGCCCGTGGCCTAACCACATCCCGGGGCTGGCCGCCGCCACCCGCCTGCCTGCCCTCTCCCTTCCGGGCACCTTTCTCTGACCCTGGCTAGCCGGTGCCCAGTTCCTGAGGCCACTGGGGCTGGTCAGACCCAAGACCCCATGCCAACCCTGAGCTGGCTTGGTGTGGGTCCCCCATTTCCCTCCAAGGCCCCTGCCAGGAGAACATTAGAGCAGGTCACATGGAAACCAGGACTTACAGGATCGACCATGTATGTGCGTGTGAATGTGTGGGTATGGATGTGCCTGCCTGCCTGCCTGCCTGCCTGTCTGTCTGTCTGTCCATCGTAGCTGTGCTCCTTACAAGACCTGGGCCTAGGCGTCATACACAAAGCCTCTGCCTGTCTCCTTGGGTGTCTGTCTCCACATCCATACTCTGAGTTCCTGTGGGGCTGTGACAGTTTGGTGTGCACATATCTGCTGTGTGCTCACATGTCATGCCCATGGACTTCTGGTCAGAAGTCTGGTTAAAACTTTTTCTTTCCTTTTTTTTTCATGGAACCCAGGACCTTTGCACTAAGCTATATACCCACCTCTTTCCTTCTTTCTTTCTTTCTTTTTTTCTTTCTTTCTTTCTTTCCTTTCTTCCCTTCCCTTCCCTTCCCTTCCCTTATCTTCCCTTCTCCTTCCTTCTCCCCCCCACCCCACAGGTTCTCAGTAAATTACCAAGTTAGCCAGGCAGGGCTCGGAGTTGAACCCTCCTGCCGCAGCCTCCCAGAGTGCAAGGCTTATAGGTGGCATGTACCACCATGCCCACCTAGAAGGTCGCTTCTTGCTGTCCTGTCCTGCTCTCTCACGGAGGGATGGCAGGGACCAAGCAGGGGGCCACTGATCCTCTATCCTTGCCTCTCTATGGTCCAAGGACCTCCTCAATAAGCTGCCTGAGGCCAAGGGCTTTAGAACCAGCCTCAGAGTAGAGTCCCCACTCAGCATTGCTATCTAGCCCTGGGGCTCAGGTGAAGGGCGTGGGGTGACAAGTGCATCTTACCCTAGCCTCCCTCTCATGACTGTCTGCTTGTCTCCACCCTGCCCTGAGAGCAACCCCTTCTGCTCAGGCCCTAATCTCTGGGGATCCTCTCCTTGCCCAGTCTCTGGCCCACCATGTTCTGCTCCTCATAGTGTCTCTGGACCAGCCTCTCCAGGGAAGTTCTCTCAGAGTGGCATCAGTGCATACAGCGCTTGCAAGTGACCCCACGTCTCCACCCAGCAGCCCCCTAGAAGGTACGCAGCTGGCACCCAGCCCAAGTCTCTGGGATCTGCCCACAGCCCAGATGGGCACAGTGGGTTCCTACCTGTGCCAGGGGTCTGCATGCCCAGACAGGGCGGCTGTCCTCCCTGGCTGCTCTGCTCCGAGGGCACCGCCATCTACACTTCTGCCCCTGACAGCCCCCACCCACCCAGGGCTGGGGGAGGTTCCTCATTCCCAAGTCCCCGCCCCATAGGCCGCTACCTCTTTATTGACAGGCCCAAGACCCTATGGGGAAGGAACTAGAGGTTCGCTGAACTGAAGCTTCAAGGCCAAGGACCCTCTTTCGGTCCCCTAGGCCTTGAGTGAGCTGGGCTGAGCCCTGAAGTCCACCTGTCCTACAGTGTGGTTCTGAAGGCCCTAAATGCTTGCACACAGAGACAGTCAGCAAGATCTACGGCAGGGCCAGTAAAGCAAGGTAGGAAAGAGTCCATCGTGAAACAAAGACGTCTGGTCTGTTTACATGGGTACAACTATCTCTGGAAAGACAATAGAAGACCAGAAACTTGGTGGCATTGGGGCAGGAGAAGGCAGAAGACTCACTGCTTTACAAAAATGCTTCATGAGCCAGACATGGTGGTGCACATCTGTAAGCCCAACACTCAGATGGCTGAGGCAAGAGGATCACCAGAGTTTGAGGCCAGTCTGGGCTATGTAGTAAGTTCAAGGCCAGCCTGAATTACATAGCAAGATTTTGTCTCAAAAAAAGAACAAGAAGATCTGGGTGTGGTGGTGCACGCCTGGAACCCCAGCGCTTGGGAGGCTGACGCAAGACCAGTGCCATGAGTTCCAGGGTAGCTTGGGCTACATAAGCGAGTTCAAGGCCAGTGTGCACTACATAGGCAGACCCTGTCTCAAAACCAAAACCAAAAACAAAAGAAAAAAGATTTAAAAAAAGCAAGGGAGGGACAGTCCAGATCCAGATGAATCAGCAGTGGCTGTGAGTTGCAAAGCTGTGGACGCTAGTGACATGCTATTTGATGACCTATTCTACTTCCATGTATGTTTGAACTGTTCTTTAATAAAGACATTTAGAAATGTATGATGTAAATGGTAAATAGAAACAAACAGATCTAAATCCTTCTCTTCCCTCTGAGAGAGTATTGTATTCATACCTTTCCTGCAGCCTCAAAGTCCAGGTCCCCTGGTCCCTGGAGGCCCTACACTCATCTAAGGGGACCACATCATCATATTTGCATCCCAGGCTCAGGTCAAGTAGGACCAGAGAGAAAAAAAAAAAAAAAGGGAGGACCAGAAAAATCACTCAGAGGGGCTGGCAAGATGGTTCAGTGGTCTAAAGCGCCTGCTTAGGAAAGCTTAGGCACCTGCAGGGACGGTGTTTTGATCCCCGGCATCACATGCTGAGCCAGCCCCACCCCCAGGGCAGGCTGAGCATAATAGAAAGAAAGAAAGAAAGAGAGAGAGAGAGAGAGAGACAGAGAGAGAGAGAGAGAGAGAGAGAGAAAGAAAGAAAGAAAGAAAGAAAGAAAGAAAGAAAGAAAGAAAGAAAGAAAGAAAGAAAGAAAGAAAGATCACTCAGAAATGCACCACCTTGCCAGGCACATTGGTGCACGCCTGTAATCCCAGCACTTGGGAGGCTGAGGCAGGAGGATCAGTGCAAGTTTGAGACCAGCCTGGGCTACAAAAGTGAGCTCATCACCAACTTGAACTGCATAGCGAGACCCTGTCTCAAAAAGACAAAAGAGAAAGAAAGAAAAACCCCACCTTGCCTTCCCCACTGGAAGCCTAGCTGACCCCAGCTGTCCCTCCCCAGGAAGGGCCCCGCCATACCTGAGATCTCCATTAAGTCATCCAGGCTGGGCTGCAGGGGCGTCAGGTCCGGCTGGATCATGTCAGCATTGCTGATGTATGCTGGAGGAGCAGTGGTCATGTCAGGAGCAGCAGGCAGCATAGAGTTGAGGCACCTACTCCTGCCCCCATCCCCATCTTAGGTACTCAAACCACTGTCCTTGGCCTGATGCCCAGAGCCAGGCCCTCACCATCCTCAGGAGACAACTGCAGGGGTGAAGAGTTGGGCTGTGTCATGGTGAAGAGCGTGTCGGAGATGTCGGACAGAAAGCAGTCGAGGTCCAGGAGCTGACGCCCGCCAGGCTCCACGCTGGAGAAGAGCTGCTGGCACCATCTCTCTCTTGGCGGCCACCCGCCTTCCGCCTGGGCAAGACAGCAGTTGGTCACTGCCCTGGCGTCTGAGACTCAATGCTCCACCTTTCCCGGGTTTGCTGCCTGGAAGGCCAAGGTTGCCTGTGGGCCTCTACTAACTGCCCTGTCTCCTTCCTGCCACTACGCTTTGTTCTGTCAGGAACCAGGGTCCTTAGGGTGCCACGTCCCATGTGCCTCTTGTCACCTGCCCAGGTGCTCCCTAGGGGTCTGCCTCAACTTCGCCTCCCAAGGGGAAAGGGCTCAAGGCATCACCCAGTGGCTGGTGGCCAAGCCGTTCCCTTGCATCCCGCCCTCATGCCCAGACACTGCAGGCCAACCGAGGAAACTGTCACTGCATGCCACCTACCTAGGGAGTCCAGATTTCCTGCACTGTGGGACTTACGGAGCACCCACCTGCTTGGGGGCCAAGAGATCCCCTTCCCTGCTGGACTTACGGAGCTGCAGGGACAGAATTGCACATTGAGTCTCCGCCCTAGGGGTCCCTCCCGCCGACCTATCCCAGAGATATGCCCCAACCAGCTTCCCTAGTAAGCCCGTTGCGAGGAGAGCCTACGGCCACACGGTGGCGCTGTCGGACCAGAACTTCCTGGAGGGTCTGCGCTGGGATGGGGGAGCTGACAGAGGCCAGGAAGCCCGGGACTTCTCCACAGCCCTCAGCCACTAACCCGCTTCTTGTAGTAGATGCGCCACTTGTGGTACTCGCGCATCACCACCTCGATGCGCCGCTTCCA
Source organism: Myocastor coypus (assembly GCA_004027025.1). NCBI lineage: Eukaryota > Metazoa > Chordata > Mammalia > Rodentia > Myocastoridae > Myocastor > Myocastor coypus. The sequence goes on along the minus strand of PVJA010034325.1, from coordinate 16,540 downwards.
GTAATTCCCCTCCAGGACGACGGCCTGGGAATGGTCGGAACGCGGGCTTAGGGCCGGACGACACTGGCGCTGCCAACCTCTCCGGGTCCCGCCCCTCTCCTGATCAAGGTGGGTGCAGCCCTGGCTACCTCGGGTTTGCGGTGCTCATCGGCCTCAGATCCTTGCAGGGGCGTCACGAAGCCGCACACCGGGCTCTTCCTTCGCTGCACATCTGAGAGAAGAGGTTCTGGTCACGGGCACCCAGCCCTCATTCTGCACCCCAAAGGGTTGGTGATTCAAGGGGCATCCTATGCAGTCCTGCCTGCCTTGGGTGCTGGCATTAAGCGCTGCCATGGCCCCCACGAAGTCTTCCAGTCTGCCTGGCCCTCCAGAATCTCCCCTGCAACCTCACTGGAGATTGAACTGAGGACCTTTATGCTGACCTACATCCCCAACACTTGATTGATTGATTGATTGATTGATTGATTTCAATCTGAGACAATTTCTTGCTAGGTCCCTGCCAGGTCCCTAAGGTGCCCATACTGGCTTTGAACTTGAAATCTTCCTGCCTCAGCCTCTTAGAGTGCTGAAATTACATGCCTTACACCTGGTGCTCTTCCACTTCTATATCTCTGCTTCCTTAGAAAGCATGGTAGAGGTGCAGGCAGATTGCTGAATGGATTATGGGCCACAGTCCCAGGGTCCTTTGCTTAACTTCTGGACATGGTGGTTCCCAGAGGACCAGCCCAGACACATGTCCCGACTGCCACCAAGCCAAGCCCTGGTCCCAACCCCTTAACACTTCCTTCTCCAGTCATGCCTTCTCCCCAAACTTTTTCCTTTTGGCCTATTCACCATTCCAGCCTTTTCCTTAACCCCCAAAGTTACCCTCCCCTCCTACACCACTGCATACCTTTGCTCCTTCCCAGTTCCGGGGGAGTCCCTTGCCCCTCACCATCACAGCCCCACCTGTTCCTCACCCCTCACCCAGTACGCATCCCCACCAGTCCCCTCCTCCTGCACCTGCCCTGCGCACCCTCCATCCATCACCGAACACCGCCGTCTCTGAGCACCCACCCTCAACTCTCCCATGATGCCTCTTTCCACCTCCACCCCAGGGTCCAATCTGACCCAAGAGTCACCATAAGAGTCCCAACGAACAGGGCATTGCAGTGCACACCTACGATCCCAGCCTTGGGAGGCTGAGGCAGGAGGATCACCTTGAGGTCAAGGCCAGCCAGGGCTACACAGTGAGTTCAAGGTCAGCCTGAACTATGTAGTGAAACCTCTCAAAAAGACAGTAAATAGGCTGAGGCAGGAGGATTGGTGCAAGTTTGAGACCAGCCTGGGCTACTAAAGTGTGCTCAAGGCCAGCCTGAACTGCATAGTAAGGCCCTGTTTCAAAAAGATAAAAGAAAGAAAGAAACAATAAATAAATAAACAAACAAACAAAATAAAGTCCCAAGCAACTCCTAGCGTTCTTCATCTAATCTAAAGATAAACTCAAAGCTGGGTGTGGTGGTGCATGCATATAATCCTAGCACTTGGGAGGCTAAGGCAGGAGGACCAGTGTGAGTTTGAGAACAGCCTGAACAGCATAGTGAGACCCTGTCTCAAAAAGACAACAAACAAACAAACAACCCCACACACAAAAAGAATTAAATAAAATAAATAACAATAATAATAAAATAAAGATAAACTCAGTTCTGAAGGACCTACCTCTGGCCTCACACTTTGCAGTCCTTTGCTGCAGGTCTGCCACCCTTGTGTCTTCCTAGGGTCCCAGGACAAGGACTGCACCCCTCACCTTGGCTTCCGAGCTCCTCCTTGCCCTAGCTGCCACTGCTCCTCTGATGCCCACCTGAAGCCACAAGCTTGCCTTCTGGCTGTGTGTGGGGGATGGGGTGGGGAGGTCCTCTCTACTCATCTTCTTTCCTGTCAGCCCAGGCCTCCTCCTGGAAGCCTTCTAGCTGCCCTCGGCCCAGGACCCTGTCCTGATCTGATCCTTCGTGCCTGTCAAGTCTCTGCAGATGCGCACCACCCTGCATCCCGAGTGCAGGCAGGAGTAGCTGCCACCATAGAGCAGGGCACAAAGCTGACCTTCAATAAGGGTGTGGCCTAGTCCTTAGCACCTATTGTGTGCAAGGTGCTGTGTTCCACCCCAGAGCTACACACACACACACACACACACACATGCATGCACGCATGCTCACACATGCACACACAGAGGCAACCCTGACAAAGAGCAGTAACCCTAACCCTTGCCCTTCTACAACACAAGACTCTGCCCAGTTTCAGCCAACTTCCTTTAGGACTAATCACACAGAGGAGGGGACCACAGGAGCACAGCATTTATTAGGACTTCCAGCATCATTTACACAGCTCTGCTCTGAACGACCCTCCTCCCAGTGGGCACTCAGGACTGGCAGAGGGGCTTGCGCCTGATTGCTGAAGCCATGGGGGTGTGGACGCCCCAAAGATGGTGTGACACTGGTGCTATACTCCCCAGGGAATGTGGGGTCCGGCTTGGCCCTCCCTGCCCCGCCCAGGGTCCTCATGCTCTAGACAGTGGGGCTGTGCCAAGGTGGCTTCCTGGGCTGGCACAGGCTTGGCTTTGCCCTGATAAGCTCCTCTGTTCTCTAACCCTTCCCTCCTTTGCAGGGACAGATGTGGGCACTGGGATCCGCATGAATCAGGGCTCGAGAGCTCACAGCTCAGCGGGCTGATAAGGAGAGCAAACAGACAGCCCATAGATAAAGCAGGTGGAAAGTCCTTCCCTAGAGAGGTGCAAAGTGCCTGGGAGGGCTGGGAGAAGAGAGTGTGGTGGGCAGGAAGGAAGGGTGTGGAAGCCTGGGCCTGCACAAGGGCCCAGGGGCCCTTCCTGGTTGAGACTCGGGTCATGAGGACCCATCAGGGTCCACCCCTCCTGGCAGCCCACCTTCAGACTGTGTGGTCGAGGGTGGTGGAAGGTGCCGACATTGTTCCTTTTTTATATTTGTTTGTTTCTGAGACAGAATCTTGCTTTGTAGCTAGTCTGGCCTTGAACTCATGGAGATTCTCCTGTCTCTGCCTCCCAAGTGCTGGGATTACAGGCACCAGACTCAGCTAAAGCACTCTGTACTAAGCCCACTGTGTGCTGCCACTAGGATGGCAGTACTCATCCTCGGGCCCCGATGCCCACCGCCCGAGAGCCATTTGAGCACCAGGCTCAATGCTATGAAACATAAGCTCAGATGCCAGACCTGTTAGGATCCCCATCTCCCAGACAAACTAGCTTCAGGTCACGTGGGGACAGACTTCACCAAGGGCCTGAGAGGACTGGGCTCAAACCCAGCTTTGCCTGGGTAAGGACCGCACAGACCTCTCACCAGAGTTGGCATCAAAAACTGCAAACTAGCTGGGCATGGTGGTGCACACCTGTAATCCTAGCACTTGGGAGGCTGAGGCAGGAGGATCAGTGTGAGTTTGAGACCAGCTGGGCCTACAAAAATGAGCTTAAGGCCAACCTGAACTGCATAGTGAGATCCTGTCAAAAAAAAAAAAAAAAAAAAAAGCCTGCAAACTGGATGTGACATAACACCATATGGGTTACCACCATAACCCAGTGGTATCCCAGCACTCGAAGAGGCTGAGCAAGGAAGGTTGAAAGTTTGAGCCCAGCCTCGGCAGCTTATTGAGTTAGCAAGACTCTGTCTCAAAATTAAAATATAAAGAGGGCTGCAGGTGCTATACTGCTCAGGGCAAAGGCCCTGGGTTCAATCCCTAGTGCCACAAGAAGGAGGGAGAGAGGGAAAGAGGGAGGGAGTGAAGGAGGGAGAGAGAGAGAGAGGGGGGGGGGAGGGAGAGAGGGAGGAAGGAGAAGTGTTTGGGTCCTTGTCACTCTAGGGGATGGGGATGCCTGGGGGTGGCCAGACTCTGGCTGCCCAGTGTATCAGCTTCCTAGTTTAGCCTTGGCCTATGATACAAGTTCTCAGAAGTGACAGAACTCTGGGAAGATATCCAAAAGGCAGGCGGCTCCCATTTCCTGGAGAGCCTCAGGCCCCACGTATCCTGGGGGAGGCCTGGGTCAGTGCTGGGCTCCAGTCGCTGGGTCCCCTCAGGCAGTGGAGGGAACATTGTCCTGAGATCTGTGTATCTAGTGCCCAGCAATTTTAGACATCTCTAGGGCATTCTTGAAACTCTTGAGGGTGGGTATCTGACGCCTGCTCTGTGGTGGAGCCCCTGAGGCTGACAGAGGTAACCTGTGGAGAAGATGCAGGGCTCTGAGTGGGTCCTGGCTCCAAGCCTCCCCCAGGTCCTTCACACTGAGCTACATCTCTGGCCCCTTTTCACTTTGAGATGAGGTCTCACTAAATCATTAAGTAGCCTGGGTTGGTCTTGAACTTGTGATCTTCCTGCCTCAGCTTCCCACAGTGTTGGGATAACAGGTGTGGGTCACCACTGCAGATACAGGGCATTTCCTGAGCCCCAAGTGAGTGCTAGGCCGCAGGACAGCTCTTGTTCCCAGGTGCACTGTGCCGGTAAGACCGATTCATCCCTTTTTGTAGATAAAGAAACAGGCTGAGAGAGGTTAAGCAACTTGCCTGAAGTCACACAGCCAGGAAGGGCCAGGGACAGCATGGGAAAGCTGCTCTGGGTGACTCCTAAGACCGGCCCTATGCCACAGGGCCTCGTAGTGCCTCCTCTCCCAAAAGTCTATGGGGGACAGTTCTGGGCAGTCAGTAAAGACTTCAACAGGCTGGTGGAGACTCGTGTGTGACCCTCACGGTCCCCCACTAACAAAGGCGGTGTTCCCGGCTCCATGACCTAATGTGGCCTTGTCCCCCAGCATCGGAGGCACCTGGCATGGATAGGAAGAAGAGTGGGCCGGACCCACTCCCACGTCTCGGCTTATTTTTCCTTTTTAGCCGTTCAGGAAGCTGAAGCCAGGGCTTCTGCACCGAGCTGTATCCACAGCCCTTTTGGAGCTTTCCTACTCCAAGGTGTGCCATCTGCTGTGCCTGGATTCATGGCAAAAGCAACCTGAGACACATTTCCTGATACCTTCTGGGGGCCTGGTCACCCCGAGGCCCTGGAGGTTTCTGCCAGTAGCCCCCCTGCCTGAGGCAGGGTCCTCCCTGCCACCAGGAGCCCCAGGGGCCCACTCACACTGGATATACCAGGCTCTCCAGATGGCGTTGTTGAGGCGGATCTTGTCCCGGCACAGCAACTTGAGGCCTTTGAAGTTCTTCCACTTGGGAGACACCAGCTTGCCACTGTTGAGGAGAGGAAGGGTAAGGCTGGGGTGTGGGCGAGCGGAGGGAGCTCTGCACCTCGAGGCTCTCACACTTGGTGCAACTAGGCTTCCATGGAGGGATGAAATCTGAGGCATTGGGCCCGGCGGGATGGCTCAGTGGTCTACAGCGCCTGCTTGGGAAAGCTTGGGCAAGCTTGGGCGGCTTCAGGGACCACGGTTCGATCCCCGTCACCACATGCTGTGCCAGCCCTGCCCTCAGGGCAGGCTGAGCCGGCCATAAAAATGAGCGAATAAACAAATAAAATAAATAAAATTAAAAATTAAAAAAAAGAAAGAAATCCGAGGCATCCCCAGATCCTACTGCTCAGCCACACACTTGAAGCTCCTACCCTGGTGTCTGGCCAGGCAGATGCCTTCCCAGACCCCCACCATCTGCTCCTACACCCCAAACCACAGCCCACCCGTGCCTGCCCTGGCAGCTTGAGGCCCAGAACCACAAGGTCCTGTGTGGCCCAAAGGTTCCCTTTTCTTAGGCCAACTGGGTAGAGGCCTTGGACCTAGGAACTAAGATTGAGAAATACAACGTGTGTTTAAATTAAAAAAAAAATTATTACTGTAAAAGATCATTGCTGTGAGGTCCTCTAAGAATATTTCCCCTCCCTTCTAACGTGCTGATCCCATCCCTGGTGGCACTTTCTGCAGCAGTTCTGGATGTCCTCTTTCACAGGGGTCTCAGTTGTGCTGCTGTGGCTGCCCTGATGTCCTGAGTCAATTCAACGTGTTTCTCTTTCATCGTCATTTTGACCTTGGGAAACAGCCAGAAGTCACGTGATGCCAGGTCCATGGGATCACGTGGATGAGGACATGCCAGCAATATTTTTACAAGTCTGCCTTTCTGTTGGATGGCACGGGGCAGCAACACGCGCCACATTTTTAAATCACACTTTGTAAAGACCCCCCAAAAAGAAAACGCCCAGAACTACTTCAGAAGTGGCAAGAAGGCTGGGATTAGCGTGTGTGAAGCAAAGGGAAGGAGTCTGAGGCAGTGTGTCTTTTACTTAAAAACGCATTATATTTTCCCATCTCCCTTTGCATTTCCTATTTAATGATCTTCCTCCCTGGAAGTACTGGCGCACAGGGAGTTGAGGCAGGAGGATTGCACTGAGTTCAAGGGCAGCTTGGGCTACATACCTGGGGGGGGGGGCTAGGGATTTAGTTCAGTGGTGCAGTGTCTGCCTGGGCTATGTAGTGAGCTCAAGACCAGTGAGACCCTGTCTCAAACAAACAAACAACTGACCTTCCTGAGAGTCAAGAAAGGAAAGAGGTGCACCCAAGGGTACATGGCAGGGACCCATTGGGGGCCTACAGCATTTTCTCTATGTCCTAATGGCCCCCTTAGACCTGGGCACTGGGGACAGTTTTCTGGATATAGAGCAAGCCTGTTCCCCAGCAGTGGCCTCAGAACAGCCAGGCACCATTTTTTTTAAGAATTTTTTATTTTATTTATTTATCTTTTTCTTGTTTCAGAACCTTTGTTTGTTTATTCACTCATTTTTATGGCTGGCTCAGCCTGCCCCGAGGGCAGGGCTGGCACAGCATGTGGTGCCGGGGATCGAACCGCTGTCTCTGAAGTTGCCCAAGCTTTCCCAAGCAGGCGCTTTAGAACACTGAGCCATCCCGCCAGGCCCCAGGCACCATTTTTGTGTCTGTCATTTACGATCCCAGGATGGTACTCCAGACTAAGCTGGAATGTGGGTCCTCCCCAGGGGCATCATGATGGCAACAAGCCATCAGACCCCAAGGACAGACAGAGAACAGACAGCATCCTCAGACCCTAGTGGACACTAAGCTCGGGGTAACCCACCCTAGGAGGCAGATGCCTGTCATCCTAGCACTCTGTTTTTTGCAGAACTGGAACTGAACTCGGGACCTTGCCCTTGCTAGGTAGGCACCTGTGCCCCTGAGCTATCTCCCCAGCCCAATCCCAGCACTCTGAAAGTGAGGTTGAGACAGGCAGATCACAAATTCAAACCCAACATAGGCAATTTAGTGACTTAGTGAGACTGTCTGAAGATGAAAATTAAAAAGGGCTGGGGATACAGCTCAGTGCAAAAGTCCTGAGTTCAATTCCCAGTACCACAAAAACAAATAAGCAAAAAAAGCAAAGTTCACAGAGTGCCAGGGCTTCTCAGAAGTGCTGACCTGACTCTGGAAACCATATAAGCCAACTCCAGTGCCACCATGAAGCTGACCCATGAGGCCAACATACTCAGGGTCTTGGGCTCCTGTGGGTCCCCCACCTCTTCTCAGGGTCTAGAGGCCGTGTCTGCACGGGAGTCCTCTGTCACTCTTCAGGCTCAGCTCACACGCAGATGTGGGGTCTGCCCTCCCCAGCTCTGCTCCCTGCAGCACCACGGGTGTATGGCTCATTGGGTCCCCCTCTCCTCTCTGGTCTCCAAGCTCCTGTGTTTGCTCTGGGTGGGGAGCGGTGGCAGCTCCAGGGGCCAGAGGGGGAATTATCATCTCAGGGGACAACAGGCCTGATTACCCAAATAAAGCACACAGCCAGGGCCCTGCCCCTCGGGCCGGTCCCCTCCATCCTTCAGTTGGATAAACACCATCTGTCTGGTAAAGTGACATGGCCAGTGGACGCAGAGGATCTGCTCCTCCTCAGCCAAGCTCTTTTGTGACACCTGGTCAGGGGACTCCTGAGTTTGTTGCCAGCCTGTATCCCAGCAACCTCCTAGCCCACCAACTACCCAAATGGCCACCCAGCCTGCCTGTCTTCTTCCACCTCCCTGCTGAGGTTGGAGGCCCAGCCACAGCTGAGAGACTCAGTAACAATAGCCAAGCCCCAGAGGAAAGGATTTGGCTGGGTGGGTGGGAGGGGAGGGGCCCAGTTGGGTGCACAAGGCCCAGGGCCAAGGTTCAAAAACTCCTTGTGATGGACGGTAAGATGGGAGACTTGGCCACGGGCTGCACAACCTTCAGAACTCAGCCCAGCCCCTGAACATGCAGTAACCCCTGCTAGACAGCCAGCAGGTCCTGCTGTCTCCAAGGCCACTTTTTTTCCCAGCCAACTCTGCCTATCTGCAGGTAGTTTCTTACAGCCTTTGTAACCTAACTCGGGGCTTCCATCCCTAGAACCACCAGAACAGAATCCTGGAAACTTCCTCCTATTCCCCACATTGCACACCAAAGAACTAGGTGGCCGGGTGCCTGCAGGCTGCCCTCCTCTTGGTCCAAGGACCTCTTCCTCCCTACCCCTTCAGGACCCCACCCGGCCACCCCCTTCTTATCCAGTCCTCTCATGGGACCTTTGGCTTCCAAGACCCTCTTTCCTCCAGGGAAACCCTTTATTTTTTTTGAGACAAGGTCTCACTATGTAGCCCAGATTGGCCTTGAACTTTCAGTGATCCTCCTGCCTCAACCTCATTGGACTATGCTTCTTAAATGAGGAGCATCCTTTTTTTTTTTTAAATTATAGCCCACTCAGGGGCCTGGCAGGATGGCTCAGTGGTCTAAAGCGCCTGCTTAGGAAAGCTTGGGTGGCTTCAGGGACCGCAGTTCAATCCCCGGCACCACATGCTGCACCAGCCCTGCCCTCAGGACAGGCTAAGCCAGCCATAAAAATAAATAAATAAACAAAGGTTCTGAAACAAGAAAAATAAAATAAAATAAAATAAAAATTCTTTAAAAAAAAATAAAATAAAAATTTAAAAAAAATTATGGCCCACTCAGCCTGCCCTGGGGGTGGGGCTGGCGCAGAATGTGGTGCCAGGGATCCAACTGTGGCCCCTGCAGTTGCCTAAGCTTTCCTTGTTTCAGAACTTTTGCTTGTTTATTTATTTATTTTTATGGCCCGCTCAGCCTGGCAGCACGTGATGCTGGGGATTGAACCGCAGTCCCTGCAGCCGCCCAAGCTTTCCTAAGCAGGGGCTTTAGACCACTGAGCCATCCTGCTGGGCCCCCCTAAGCTTTCCTAAGTAGGTGCTTTAGATCGCTGAACCATCTCGCCGGCCCAAAATGAGGAGCATTCTAAAGCAAAAGTGCTGTCCCAACTCAAGGCTATTCTTTTTCTTTGCCAAAAAGAGGAAACAAAGTCTCCGGAGGCCTGAGGCGCCTCCATTCTTGGCATCTAGCTACCCACCCAGGAACGAGGATTGAACATTCTGGGAACTGGGTTGAGACTCAGCGCTCTTCACCCCAACTGCCTCTCCTCAACATCTTGTAGTGGATGGCAGTTCTTGAGGTGTGGTCTGTCTCACTTGTTACATTCCCAGGACTTCCTCTTTTGGTCACCTTTGGTGGGACCGGATCAGGGCCTTGGCCCGCCAACAGCAGCAGAGCAGGCATGGCAGAAAACTGGAAAAGGAAGAGACAGTGGCCCGGAAATGGGGGGAAGGGCTTGGGGGAAGGGCTGGGGTGAGAGGCCACGGCCACTGTCCTGGGACCTCAGATGCCCTGTCAGGGCGGGGGCAGTCTCGTGATGTTCAGTGCAGGAGGGGGGAAAGGGACGGGGAATCTGAACTTTCCACATCGGTAAGGCGCCCAGCACGATCAGGTTGCAACATGACCTGGGCTGGTGGCCAGGACTTGTGGGCCAAGGTTACTCTTTCTCCAGCCAATGGGGTCCCAGGACCGGCAGCCGTGGGTAGGGCCACCACTCCTCAATGCCCACCCCAGCTCCGGATCCTAGAGGTGGGGACAGGCATGGGTAGGTGTCCAGGGGTTCTCCCAACCCGGACAATCGCTGAGGAAGAGGAGTATTTGCATAGAGAAAAAGAAGATCAAGGCTAGCCGAACCCCTTTCTTCTCTACTGTTTTTGGTTGATAATTTATCCTGGCCCCTCTGCTGCAGGGACTTTGGTCCAAGGCACTGGGCCAGGACCCAGATTAGCACTCCTCCGGGACACGGGTGTGGAGCTGGAGCCAGGTGCGGCCCAAGTGCTCTGTGCCACCAAACCGGAGTCCTGGGGGCTTCACCAGACGCTCGGCCTCCCCCGCACCAGCCCTGGGCAGCCTATAGCATCCCTGCGGGGCCCACAACCTGCTTGAACAGCGCCCTCTGGGCCAGTCTGGGGACTCCCCCTTGTGCCACCCTTGCTCTAGCTGGTCAAGAAACGATTTCCCAGTAATGGAGGCGGGGAAGGTGGTCCCAAGACTGATTCAGTTTCAATTTCAGTTGAGGAAGGCTGAGGCAGGAGAATGCCAGATCAGAGTCAAGGCTTGGCAATTTAGTGAGATTGACTGACCTCCAAATAAATAAAATAAAATAAATGGGTGGTGATGTAACTCAATGCAAAGGGCCTGGGTTCAACCCTCAGTACTTAAGAAATCGGGATGACCGTGGGCACTGGGAGTACAAAGGGGTGCAAAGCCGCAGGAAGAGTGGGTCTCTCTGGGGGCTGCTGGGCAGGAAGTTGGGGTTCGGGTCCACAGCAGGCAGCCAAGTGGAATGGCTCGAGGACGGAGGGTGGAAATGAGTCAAGACGGCCTAGACTCCTGGAAGCCTGAGGGATATCAGCCTTGGGGACAGAGTTCAGAGAAAGACTCGAGGGGGACACTTGGGTAAGATGACAGGTCCATGGGGGACAGCTGGCTGGGCAGGAATCACAAAGCACTGAGGACTTGGGGAGGGGATGCCCGTGGTGGCCAGAACCTCTGGAGCAATGGGGACCAGGCGCGCGGGGGGCGTGCGTGGGTGACCAGGGCCGCCCCAGCGCGCCCGCAGCAGAGAGCCCAGCCGTCTGGTCCGGAGCCGCCCTCACCTGTAGGCCAGGCTCAAGCACTCAAAGAGGCGGGTCAGTGTGGGGTCGATGCTGCGAGGCCCGAAGTCACCAAGCCCTACGGGTCCCTCCTGGTCGCGCCGCCGGGTCAGCGAGTCGCTGTGCGGCGATGACACCATGAAGTGTCCGCTGTGGATGATTTGTGAGCGGAGCAGGCCGCCCGCGCTGCGCCGGGGACCCGGGTCCTCCGAGTCTGTGTCCGAGTCCGAGTCTGGGCTGGAGACAACGCGCGGGACCTGCAAGCTCGAGGCCAGACCGGCCAGCGCCCGGGCCATGGTCGCTGCTGCAACAGCCTCGCCTGCGCGTCCCGGGAGCTACTTGCGCGCTCCAGGTGGCCCGCTCGGCCTCATTAGCATGGCTCCGCCCTTTCTCTGCGATAGGCCAACGGCGTGGGCGTGTTCTCGGCTCTGGAGACTGAGAGCCGGCCAGGCGGGCATTAGTGTAATCAGTACCTTGAGGGTGAGTCTCGGGTCTCTGACTGTGCTCATCTCCCCTCGCTCTGCTGTGACTCCTTGGGGTCCTGATCCAATCAGCTCCAGAAAGGCTGGAGCTGATCCCCAAAGTTCCTCAGTGCCTAGGGTTCGCGCATCCAGCGGGGCAATCCCCCCTTACCCACTTGCCCTACCTTGACTCACCTTTAACCGCCCGCCTCGGTCCTCTGCACTTCTCCGTGGGGCGTTTCACACAGGCAATACCCCAAAGACCCGGCTCATGCGAGCTTGTTAGCGCCCCTAGTGACCTTTGGGATCGCTGTTACCTCTACACCGAAGTTTCCGGGATCCCCACGTGTGACTCCTGCAAGACTGCAGGATCCCCTGGTTGGGGGTGTTGGGGGTACAGCTCTGTGGCAGGCACCTGCTTGGCAAGTGCAAGATACTACGGAGTTTGAGTTCTTTTTTTATTTTTTTTTATTTTTTATGGCCGGCTCAACCTGCCCTCAGGGCAGGGCTGGCGCAGCATGTGATGCCAGGGTTTGAACCGCGGTCCCTACAGCCGCCCAAGCTTTCCTAAGCAAGCGCTTTAGACCACTGAGCCATCTTGCTGGGACCCGTACTACGGAGTTTGATTTCCGGGACTTTTACAGGTGGCAGCAGGACTGGAGACAAATCTAGCCTTGCCCATGCCCACTGTATGACTTGTCTGTGGCCATGTGGGAAACCAGGTGGAGAGGATTGGCTCTGTGTTCAAAATTTAAGAATGGGTCACACACTTTTGGTTATCTTGGGGTTTTATTGATAACGGGGATTGACTCCAGAGCCTTTGCACTGAGTTGCATCGCAAGCTTTTTTTTTTTTTTTTTTTAATAGTTTTGGGAAAGGTTCTTAACTAAGCCAATAAACCTGCCATTCTAGGCTCCAACTTTGAGTCCCCCTGCCTCAACCTCCTCCTGCTGGGAATACTACAGGCATGCAAGACACTCCTTCCGTGACCTCCCCCATCACTTCCCCGGGCTGGGTACCCCCTCTGTCCCTGCCATGGTCATCTGCATGGTCACCTAACTCTCACTGGCTCCCTGCTGCCCTGGGTGGGGACTCCATTCTCCCTGCCCATCTCTGCTACCATCTTCGAGGGGGTTCCCCAAGTTGGCCATTGCCAAGTGACCCTTCTGGGAGCCGAGCAGAGCCTGACAGAGTTGTTCCTCTGTCCTTAGTTGTCAGGCTTATCTCCTGCTTTGCTGGCTCCTTGAGGCAGGACTATGTTCTGGGGTCACTGAAGCCCCACACCAGATACTGGGGAACTTTGGGAACAGCTGGGGACAGAGGTGGATGCTGGAGGAGCTGGTGGGTCACTGTCTTGGGCAGGATAGGTGCCCTGGACCACGCAGGCAACCTAAACAATCCTTGCTCTGCCACTAATCCCACAACAGCAGGTGAATCTCCCTTACTGGGGTTTTGTCTGTCCTGGGAAATGGGGGGGGGCTTCTTAGGACCCAGCATTTTTAATCACTCTTGGCTCAAGGTCTCGGCCTCAGTGTCCCCAGTTCCCACTGGTTTATTCTTCTAGCCTCCTGCCCCCAGCAGAATATCAGCACAGTTCCCTTCCATTCCAGAGACTTCCCTGAGCTGGTCTGCATCCAGCAGGAGGATCAGAGGTGAGTTCTCCCCCTCACCCCACATGACTGACCTTCCCAGCCACTGCCTGTGCCTCAAAAGCCATCTGCTCATCCCTTCTGCCCTCCACAGGGCCTGTAACACCTCTGGGGGCTCCAGTGCCAAAAAGGCAGCCCTGCCTATGAAGTTACAAGCAAAGCAACACTGAAGCCGGGTGTGGTGGGACATATCTGCAATCCTAGTACTCTGGGAGGCTGAGGCAGGAAGATCACACCCTGGGCACTTTAAAAAGATTGTCTCAATATAAAAAATAAAAAAAGAGCGGAGCCTGTAGCTCCATGCAAAGGCCCTGGTTTAATTCTTAGTACAAAACAAATGCACCGAAGTAAACAAAATGGGAGCTGTCCACCAGTTCTGAGGCAGTGATTGCAGGATGGCCCTGCCCAGCTGGCAGTGAAGGCTTGGTGTGAGCTAGCCTGGCTCACCGCTCACTGCCTTCCCATCTGCCCTCTATTAACCTCTGCCTGGAGTTTATGGCCTCTAAATAAACAAGCCCAGTTCACAGTCCCTGAAGCTACAAGACAAGGTTCTCTTCAGGGTGAAAAGACTTGGCAGTCCCAGTGGTCCCACCTGGCCCTGTGCCCTCCCAGCCTCCCCACCTCAGCTCTTAGAGTTCCTCCTCAACTGTCCCCCCTTGTTACAAGCTTCTCTATCTCTGATGGCTCCCCTCTGACATCTTTCCCAGTGTCCAGGTTGCCACCTGTGTCCTTAAAATCCTGGTTCTCATCAATACAAGGATTATTTTCTTCTGCGCCTGGTGCACACGCCTCCTCTTCCCACTAGGTGGCAAATTCCTAGGCGGGAGTCATGTCCTACTTCTCTCCTCAAGTGCAAACGCACAGGTGGGTATTTGTTGAGTGAATGAGCTTATGTTACAAGAACCTATTACATACTCGGTCCATCTGCCCAGCCAGCCAGCCAGCCACCGCACAGAACAAAATGTATGTGTTTGTCCCAGTGCAAGATATTTAATAAGGAGGGGCAATTTAAAATACATTAATTGACCACCCACTGGGCTATGATGTAGACACAAGAATTGATATGTTGGGATGTTTTAATTTTTACTTGAGCCAAGGTTAAATGTTGGGGGACTCTGTGGCACACACTCCCAGCTACTGGGAAGCTGAAGCAGGAGAATTGCAAGTTCAAGGCCAGCCTGAGCACTTGTGAGACCCTGTCTCAGAATAACACACAATAAGCAAATGAAAAACTTTAGAAAAGGCCAGGGATGGTGATGTGTGCCTCTAGTCCCACCACTGGGGAGGCTGGCAAAGAGTCAAATACAACAGTGCATGCCTGCAATCCCAGGAATGGGATTAGAGTTCCAAGCCAACCTGGGCAATTCATCGATTTTGCAAGACCCCATCTCAAAATAAAACATTTTGAAAAACAGCTGGGGGGCTGAGGAGATAGCTCCATGGCACGACTGCCTGCTCGGAAAGTGCAAGGTCCTGAGTTCAAACCCCAGTCCCCCCAAAATAAAACAAAACAAAACAGTTGGGGATGCAGCTCACTGAAAGGGCATTGAATTCAATTTCTCAACAGCAAACAAAAACTTGAGAAAAGCCACTGTTTGGCACTCTGTTTTGAGACAGGGTCTCATTATGGAGTTCAGGCTGGTCTTGAACTCACTCTGTAGCCCAGACTGGCCTCAAAGCCAAGGTTATTGTCCTGCCTCAGCCTCCCAAGTGATGGAATTACAGGTATGCACCACCATGCCTGGGTCAAAAGTGTCTCAGTATTTTTACCATTTCACAAAAGGGAAAACTGAGGCCCTGAGAAGCTCTGGAAGAGCCTCGTGGGGGTGAACAACCAATAGTTAACCTTTATGGAGCCATTTCCACCTGCAGACACGCAGAATCCTCACAATCCTCACACGCAGAATCCTTGAACTTTTTTTTTTTTTCTTTTTTTGCTCCCCAGAACTGAGGATTGAACTCAGGCCCTTGTGCTTGCCAGGTAAGCACTTATTCTACTGAGCTATCTCCCCAGACCTGTTGAACCTATCTTGTAAACAAACACTAGGCTTTGCTAAAGGATCCAGATTTTGTTTTGTTTTGTTTTCAACACTGGGCATTGAACCCAGGGGATGGAACACATGAATGATCTACCATGGAGCCACACCCCCAGCCCCCAAAGGTCAGGTGAAAGGAACTTGGATTCAAACACAGCCAGTTTGATGCCAGCCTGTTCCACAGGTAAAGATCCTCTCAAATTAAAAGGACTACTACACACTCGCAGCTCCATCCCCTTGAGCAACCACGGCAGATTCCTTTGAGTCTGAGACTAGCCTGGGCAGCACAGGAAAATGCTGTTTCAGACAAAACAGCAACAAAAACAAGACAAAGTACACCGGTGCATGCCCACAGTCCCAGAACTCAGGAGGCTGAGGCAGAATAATCACCATGAGTTCCAGGCCAGCCTGAACTATATAGCAAAACCCTGTCTCAAAACAAAACAAAATCCTCCCAAAACACCGGTATGAAAAACTATTAGGCAACAGCCTCTAGAGGTGGCTCAATGCAAGGTATGTATGTAGGTAGATAGGTAGGTATTATCATTATTTTATTTTATTTTATTGTCTTTTTGAGACCGGATTTCGCTATACAGTTCAGGCTGGCCTTGAGCTCATTTTTGTAGCCCAGGCTGGTCCCGAATTCACACTGATCCTCCTACCTCAGCCTCCCAAGTGCTAGGATTATGGGCGTGTGCCACCACACCTGGCTTATCATTATTTTTAATGCAACATATTTGATGAGAGGAGAATCTGAACACATTCATTGACCAACAATGTTAGGACCCTGCAATGCTGCAGAATGCGTCTCTGCACCAAAAGCCATGCATGAGGCCGCTCACTGCAGCCCTGGGCTTATTTGCCCATTATTGGAAGCAGCTCAGATTACCTACAGACAGACACGTGGAGACACACACACATTGCGGAACATCGCCTCCACCATGACAAACACGACAGGGTCTGCTGCGGTGTTAGGAATTAGGGTCTCATTTCAGCACCTTTCTGGGGGTGCTTCTAATGTTTTAGTTCTTGATCTAGGTTCTGGTCACACAAGAGTGCCCTTGGAAATACACTGCACCAGATAATTAGGATATGACACTTTTTACATGGATTTAGAAGCCATTTTTCCCTCTAATTTCTCTTTCTTTCTTTCTTTCTTTCTTTCTTTCTTTCTTTCTTTCTTTCTTTCTCTCTCTCTTCCTTCCTTCCCTCCTTCCTTTCTTCCTTTCTTTTCTCTCTCTCTTTGTCTTTTAAAAATTTTTTAAAAATATATTTGAAGTCGGGCGTGGTGGCTCACGCCTGTAATCCCAGCCCTTGGGAGGCTGAAGCAGGAGGATTGGTGTGAGTTCGAGACCAGCCTGGGCTACAAAAGTGAGCTCAAGGCCAGCCTCAACTGCATAGCGAGACCCTG
>PVJA010034324.1:0-22638 GCA_004027025.1 Myocastor coypus | reverse complement strand
TGTTATTATCATTACTATTTTTATTTTATATTTAAGGAAAAGATCTATGGGAAGTTTAGAGTTTCACTCCTAGATCGGACTCGTAGTGATCCACCTGTTTACAGCCTCTCCAGAGCTGGGATTGCAGGCTTGCACCACCACGCTTCATCTCAATGACTGTCAGTGCTTCCCGAGGGTAGGGCCAGCATGGCAGGTCTGGGGATCAAACTAGCGCATGTTCACAGACGCTTTAATCTGCTGAGCTATTTGGCCAGCCCAATATTACTTTTTTTTTTGACACAGGATCTTGCTATGTAGTTCAGGATGGCCCTGAACTCAGTTTATACCTCATGTTAATCTCAAACTAATGGTGATCCTCCTGCCTCAGCTGCCCCACCCTGAGTGCTGGGGTTACAGGTATTCACCACCACACTTGGCTCTATTTCTTTTTTTTTTTAATATTTATTTATTTATTATTTATTTATTTATTATTTATTTATTTATTGGTGCCAGGGATCAAATTTAGGACCTTGTGCTTGCCAGGCAAGCACTTATTCCACTGAGCTCTCTCTTAACCCCCAGATTTTTTTTTCTTTTAATTTGTAGGAGTTCCTTATAGGTTGTGGACATTAGCTTGTCAGCAGGCAAGTTTTCCAGATCTTTTTCTCAGTCCTTAGGTTGGTATGCCTCCACGCTGTGCAGCAGATTTTTCTTTGTATTAGTTTCATTTATTAATGCTTGCTTTATTGCCTTGTTTTGAGCATCAAATCCAAAAATAATTGCCAAAACCCACATCAAGAATATTTTTGCCTATTAATTTTTTGCCCTAAACATTTTATCCTTTCAAGTCTTAAGTCTATAATGAATTGTGAGGTGATTATTGTACACGGTATTCAAAGGGCACATTTTCATGTAGATATTCAGTTTTCCCAAATGTATAATTTGTTGGCATATAATTCATCAAAAATGTCTCTTATAACCCATTTCAGTTAAGCATTTGGTGTAGTGTCTTGTGTTTCATTTCGATTGCATTATTTTCTTTCTCAAGCTAATGATTTCCTGCATTTTGTTTTTGCCAAAGATTTTTTACTTTTGTTGGATTTTTCTTCCAATTCCCATTTGACTTATTTCTACTCTGCTGTTCAACAGTGTCAGCTTTTCCGCCCTCTCCTCCCCCGCAGCACCGCTCAGGCTGCACTGCACTCACTCTGAGCTACCGGCTCCTGCTAAGCTTTTGCAGTCACTGTCTCCCTCAGCCACCATCATGATTATCTACCGGGACCTCATCAGCCACGATGATATGTTCTCCAACATTTACAATATCCTGGAGATTGCGGACAGGCTGTGCCTGGAGGTGGAGGGCAAGAGGGTCAGTAGAACAGAGGGTAACATTGACGACTCGCTCATTGGTGGCAATGCCTCCACTGAAGGCCCAGAGGGCGAAGGCACCGAAAGCACAGTAGTCGCTGGTGTAGATATTGTAATGAACCATCACTTGCAGGAAACCAGCTTCACAAAAGAGCCCTACAAGAAGTACATCAAAGATTATATGAAAACAATCAAAGGCAAACTTGAAGAACAAAGACCAGAAAGAGTAAAACCATTTATGACGGGGGCAGCAGAGCAAATCAAGCACATCCTTGCTAATTTCAAAAACTGTAAGTTCTTTATTGGTGCAAACATGAATCCAGATGGCATGGTTGCTCTCCTGAACTACTGTGAGGATGCTGTGACCCCATTTATGATTTTCTTTAAGGATGGTTTAGAAATGGAAAAATGTTAACGGATTAGATGGTAACCTTGGATTTATCACTAGTCATAACTGGCTGCTGCTTGTCATCTACACAATACCAGGATTTTAGACAAATGGGACTGATGTCATCTTCAATGCTTCGTTTATTTTGACCGTGGTTTAGTTGGAGTGAAGGCATTGTTTTTTAGGGAAAATAATATGACATGTAGGTTGTCTAAAAATAAAGTGCATTAAACTCACTTGAGAGAATAGCTCTTAGTTTAATACATATCTAAACTAAGTCCATTGCAGTATTCATGGAGAAGATAGAAACTAGTCAGAGATCACTGTTAAAAAGCATAAGACTGTCTTCAAATAACTACTGCAATGGAACTACTTTTGAGACTGGAATATAAGACAAGAATCAAAGCTTTAATTCTGAGTTGCAGAGAAGGAAAAAGAGACTATGTTTAGAGCAGTGCCAACATTTGAAGTGGAGCCTTACATATTTTGTCTCCTACAATGGAAATAGTTAACCCTGGAAGATATTACCAAAAGAATAAAAGAATAAAAGAACTTAACTTAGTTGGAAGAAAAAAAAAAAAAACCAAAACAAAAAAGCCAGTGTCAGTGCAGTAGCAGGCTGGTCTCATAGATGTTAGTAGTGGAAGAGACATATGCGTGCTCATAAGCAGTGTTTGCTGTATCCTAGCAGCCCCTCTGCCAATCTAAACATTTCTAAGATAAAATTTATTTTGAAAGCATTGTATAATACTTAAGTGTGTTTTCTATAGCTGTACTATACACAGATATATCAGCAAATAGGAAACAAAATAAAATAAAATTATTATGGCTAGCTAATTTTAAAGGAAGCTTAGATGAAGATTATAGATTCCATAGACTTATGTTGAGTCAGCTTTCCGAGTCTTGGGAGATAGCTCAGTAGAATAAGCGCTTGCCTGACAAATGCAAGCACCTGAGTTCAATCCCCAATTCCAGAAAATAAATAAATAAATAAATAAAGGATGGTCAATTTTCCACTGAATCAGAAAAAAATAAAAACAAGGGTTGCTCAGATAGCTCAGGGCCAGCCCAGTCCCCAGGTGTTCTGAAACAGCTATTGAGATTGGGTATGGTGTTGCTCACCTGTAATCTCAGCACTTCGGAGGCTGGAAAATAGGATGGATCACTACAAATTTAATATGAGTAGTGAGACTCTATCGATCATGCACTAAATACATTTAAAAATATATAAAAATAAAAAGGCCCACAGGCAGAAGTTACAAAAGACAGTACACACACAGCAAGGGCATTTATGCCATCAGGCAAACATATTTAAATAAAGTCTTTTTAAAGCAGGAAATAAATCAGTAGCGAACATTTAATCTCTGAAAACACAATATTCTAATGAGAAATATTTCAGTTTAATAAATCTTTCTCTAAAAAATTCATAGTTCTTAGGCAAGCACAGGGACTGGTTCAATCTCTGACACCACATGCTGCACATGTGGGTCCTGCTTCTGGGCATGCTGAGCTGGCCACCGAGTTCCAGCATGGTGATCCAAGCTTGTCATCCCAGCTCTGGGAGGCTAAAAACAGGAAGGTCACTATGAGTCTGAGCTGAGTAGTGAGATCCAGTATCAAATACATTTGAAAAAAATCATGATGGATCTGTGTTGTGCTTTAAATAAAAACAAAAAATGGTCCCTAAAAGTCTCAAGGTGGAACTTTTGGGAGGTGACTGAGTAATGGGAGTATTATAGCATCAGAGAACTGATCTGGAGGCAAATCCAGAAACAAACGTGCTGTTAGAGGTGAAACCCAGTAGGAGAAGATCAGCCCTGAAGGTGAGTCTTCTTTTTTTCTTTGCTTTCTGCTACCATGAAACAAATAACTGTCTTCTGCTATGACTCTCTTCCATAATGCTTCTTCTTTGGATCTAGCCAAAACGACCTGAAACTCAGAGTAAAAATCAGTTGTCCGCCTCAGTGTTTGGTACCAGCTACAGCTACTATGTTCCAGCATTGTAAAGCAGAGCAAGGTACTGCTGTGATGTCAAAAACTGTTGCAATAGATTGCAACTTCTCTCATATTTATCCAGGAGAGTAAACTTTCTAATAATTATTTAGGTTTTCAAGTCTTGCTTTTTTCCTTTCCTTCTTTTCATCTTTCCTCCTCTCTCTCTCTCTCTCTCTCTCTCTGTCTTTCTCTCTTCCTCTTTCTCTCTCTGTCTCTCTCTTCTTTTTCTTCTTACTTTCTTTCTTTCTCTCTTTCTTTCTTTCTTTCTCTCTTTCTTTCTTTCTTTCTTTCTTTCTTTCTTTCTCTCTTTCTTTCTTCTTTCATTTCTCCTCCCACCCCTAAAGTCTTTGGAAAAGCAGAGGTAGTTGCACGGAAATGGGAAACTGAGAATTAAATTCAGCTTGAACCCAAGGACCATTTTGGAAAGTGAAGCATACTTTGGAGACATTTAAATATGCCTCCCAGAATAGAGTTTCTTGGATATATTTATCTCTGCGAATAATGATACAGGTTCTCATATTAGCCACATCTAGTTCTATGCCAGCAGTTATATTGCAAAGCTTATTATGCCTGTAGTATGTGTTATGGCTCATGTCTATCTCTCCCCTGCAGCCCCAAAACTTCATCCAGATATGTAGCTTTTTTAAGGTAACTGACTCTAGAGTGTGTGAGTGACTCATGGTTTAGTGCTAAGATTACTGATGCTTGGATTAAGGATGGGTGACTACTGGACCTTCCAGTGATTGCATTGTCGCTGCCTAATCTCCGTAGAGTGAGAGAGAACAGAACAAGGCAAGGCAATTATGGACTGAAGCCTCTGCAAACTGTGAGCTAAATTAACCTTTCCACCTTTCACAGTGGGAGAGAAGCATTTTGCCCCAGCATTGAGAAAAATAACTAAGACGGTATGTAATAATCACATAAGCTACTGTTAATGAGAACAGGTTAAAGTGACACCCACTTATGCCATTTTAATCACATCATGAGCTAATTAATGACTGATAATATTTGACAATCCCTACTTCTGAAAACTTTTCAAATGATTAACATTGTATACACAGTGAACTCTCAGAAAACGTTGAAGACCATTTTCTATGAACTATAGTACATTTTGATCTACTGCAAATCGGTTATGACTAATCCAAGCCATCAATATAATTTATATGAAAATGACATAAACATGTATTAGTATGTACTTTGTTTTAATAAAATAAACTATAGCCAATAAAATTTTAATTATGAGTGACAGGTAATATAATTTTCCAAGCATAAGTGATTATCGTTATTAATTTACAACAATAATGACCTTCATGCTTTGTAAACTTATTTTCAGTGTAACAAAATCCTGTTCAATCGCCACATACCATGCCAGGCTGCTCCTGGGCCCACTGAGTTGAGTCCAGGCATGGTGGCTCACACCTGTAATCCCAGCACTGGGGAGGCTGAAAATAGGAGAATCACCATGAGTCTGACATGCATAATGAGACTCTGTACCAAGTACATTTAAAAAACTTCTTTTCAGTGTTTGTCAGCCAAGATTATCTTGCTCCTACAGCAACGAAGTAATACCTTAAGATTTCTATGGCTAAAACGATGAAAAGCTCATTTTTTCCAATGCAAATTCAATGCTGGCTCAACTGGGTGCTTTGCTCATGTCTTGGTTGCTGTCTGCTTTAGACTGCTGAGTTTCAAGTCTCTTGGGCATTGTTGTTTCCTCTTTTCACTCTAGCAATCTAATGCCTTCATCCAGAACGAAACACACTACTTCTGCAAACCATTTCATGCAAGAGCCAGTAACATGGCTAGCTTATTGGCAAAGAAGAATATACTGACTGCCAAGACCTCTTGGAGACTGGATGATTTCCCAGAGGGAATGGTAGTAGAATTGGGCATATAGCAGTATTAATGACTGGAATTTATTATACTGAAAAGATACAGAGAAATATTTAAACAGGAAGATGCGTGGGCTAACGCATGGAGTGATAGAGTCACATTTTTCCCAGTGGGGTCACAGAAATCATTCTTCATTTCTTATACAAGTTATGACAAACCGGGGTTGTGGCACAGTGCTGACTTTGCAAGTGCAAGGTCATGAGTTTAATTCCTAGAAATCACCCTCCAATAAAAGTTGAAAAAACACAAATTAGGACAGTACTTGCAAAATGTTTTCTATTAGGGAAACAAACTCATTGAAAGGTCTTATCTCTTTATTAGAAGTTGATCAAATACGGCTTCTCTGCCTAAAACATAGTAAGACTACAGATTCACACACGAAGGACAAATATTTATGTTTATGTCTAACATCAACCATCTGGGCACAAAAATCCAGCCATTGTCAATTGCTGATGGACATGCTGAGAGCTAAGTTCCAGTAGTCAGCCAGGTTCCAAGCTCATAAGCTAGAATCTCAGTGCCAGCTTTGCTATGCTGATTGTTTTCTGCAAAATTTATGAGAGTTTAATTTCCGCTGTATTCAGAATAATGAAAGAAATTAATTTACATTAGTAGTAAGAACTCTTCACTATTTTTTTTTTTTTTGGTGTGTGTTTGTGTGTGTGTGTGCACGAAGTCTCACTATACAGCTTGTATTCACAGTGATCCTCCCAAGGTTCCATTACCAGTTCAGTGTGCCTGGGGGTGAGGCATGGCATGTGGTAGTGGGCATCGAACCCTGGTCCTAGCACTTGCCTAGCAAAGCATTTGGTCCACTGAGCTATCTTGCCAACCTTGATTTCCCTGTTAATTTTAACACTGGGATGAATTCAGGTATAACTACATGAATGTATAGAATTTATATTTTTCTCAGTGATGTATTACTAAAATAAGATGGGCATTGCAAGAAAAGTATAAAATCTATGACAAAGAATATTGAGAATTTAACTATATTGAACCAAAGTATGGTTTGTTTGTTTGTTTTTATTATACCAGTGATTGACCTCAGGACCTTGTCCTTGTCAGGGAGGTACTTATGCCACTGAGCTGTATCTTCAGCCCCCCAAAGTATGAATGTTAATGAAATTTATGCTACTTTTTCATGTTTTACAAGCAAAGTGGGTAAAATAAGTGAAATTATTTAAAGCTTATTGATATTTTCACTTAAAGATACACTCATATGATAATATAAAAGTATGTAAAAAATATATTTTTGCATATATGAATATGTTATATGAGAAAGGATGAAAGTGGCCATACATTATTTATCTCTATATAGTTTATTAAAATATTTTTTATCCTAGTCACATACTAATTTTCAATAAAGTTAGTTTTTGAAGATTATTTGGAAGGATAAACATTTGCAACTTATTTTGCATCATAAGGTAGAAATATTTTACACTAGCTAGTATTAATGGAAGAATAGCTGGGCAGAACTTACTCATTGAGAAATGGAAATTTGGGCCTAACTGAAAGCATAATTTAGATGTGCAGAAAACAAGTGATGCATAAATAGAAATTATTGTGTATTGTGTTGGGAACAGGAGGTCTCATGTCCCAGCAAGCACCAAAAGATGTTTGAAGTTTCCCATTCTCTCTGTTGGGTCCCGAAGAGTAAGTACTTCGTTGCTTACACTTCATCTAATTCCTCTGAAGTGTCATCAGTGATGTCTGCCATTTTCCCCTTTCATACTTAAATATTGTTAAGACTTAGATCAATAATAGGGAAAGACATGTGTTTTATTTTGATTTCATTTTCCTTATTTTTTCTTTCTTCAGCACACCTTCCTAGCATTCATGTTGCCCTACAGATGGACTCGCAAGGACTTCCGTGTGCAGGCACTTAGTCACATTCACTTGTATAGGACTTAACCTCATAGATTAAAAAAAAAAAAAAAAAAAAAAAACTGGAACTGACTGGGACTGGTACCTCGATTAGAAATAAGACCTACTGTTCTCTTTAAACTACACAGAGGGTATTTTTTTTTTTCTCAGTAATAAATTAAGGTAAACTAGTAGCATATGTGGCACACAGTAGCATAAATATTGAAATGTTTTCAATACGATGGAATTTATAATTTGCAAATCTACTGCAAGTTTCCTTCCTTCTTATCCCAGCCTCTCTTCTCTTTTTCACTTTATTTATTCTGTTTGGTTCTTTTTTTGTACTTTTAGTAACTACTTAGTGGTTCTCAACATTTCTAATGCCATGAGCCCACAATACAGTTCCTCATGTTGCGGTGACCTCAAATCAAAAAATAATTTTGGTAGCTACTTCAAAACTGTAATTTTGCTATAGTTATGATTCGGAATGGCTTTAGGCGACCCCTGTGGTTTGGTCCTTTGACCCCCACTGGGGTCACGACCCACAGGTTGAGAACCACTGACAAAATACAGTGCATGCTAATTATGAGAGTTGGGTATGTTTTATAAAATAAAAAACATAATATAAAATATTGATAGATAGAAAAAGTACAGAGGTTTTTCTTGAGGAAATGTCATCACTCAGTACTGGTAAGCTTCAGTGAGACTGATAGCCCATAATATATAAACTGTAGACGTAATGTTAATGAAATGCTAGTTTAGTAATCTTTAAATTAGTAAAACATTAGAGATTAAAGTAGAATTTTATATGCAAAGATATTTGTCTGAGGATTAATATCAAGAAAACAGGAAACAAAGATATATTAAAAATTGACTTTCATATAGGGGAGCGTATTTTTAAATAACCTAAATAACAATATTAGAAGAATCAAAATAAAATAAATTGTAAACACATACATGGTGCATATTCTTTAGCAATTAAAATAGTGTCTTCTAGGTTCCTTAAGTGCTACAGGAAAATAATTAAATACAGCATCAACTGTAAAAAGCAGTTAGCAAGGTTGCATGCTTAACTGCATTTGAAAATACAGATATAACAATGTTTGTGGGCCCGGCAGGATGGCTCAGTGATGTAAAGTGCCTGCTTAGGAAAGCTTGGGCAGCTGCAGGGACCAGGGTTCGATCCCCAGCACCACATGCTGCGCCAGCCCTGCCCTCAGGGCAGGCTGAGCCAGCCATAAAAATAAATAAACAAACAATGTTTGTGCAATAACAAGTATTAAAAAGAAGTAAATACCCCATTGTCGGTGATTTTCTCTAGGCCTTGACATTATGGAAGCTTGTTTTTCACATAGTCTTCCTTATAATTTTAAAACAACAATGATAATATTTTCACTTAAAATTAAAAAAGATAAAAGAGATATTGTTGTATAAATGTAAAAGTGTTGGGCTGCTGGGAAGATAGCTCTGTGGCTTACACAGCTACTCAGCAAGTACAAGGTCATGAGTTTCATCCCTGGTAACAAAATAAAGGTTAACAAAGATGAAAGAAAATTATTATGACATGTGCAAATACAAATGATAATGTTATTTCATTAATTTAATCTAGATAAAGACTTCACAGATAAAAATTAAGAAAATTATTTCATTGAGAGCTATTTATTTCTATATATCTGTCTGTAAATGCATTTTGTATTTATTTATTTGTTTGTTTGTTTATTTATTTACTTATTTATTTTTTTTTTGTCTGTTTGAGACAGTGTCTTGCTATGTAGTTCAGGCTGGCCTTGAGCTCACTTTTGTAGCCCAGGCTAGTCTCGAACTTGCACTGATCCTCCTGCCTCAGCCTCACAAGTGCTGGAATTACATGCATGCGCCACCACGCCCGGCATTGTAAATGCATTTTATATGATATCTTTCTTTATTTCCATTGCTAATTTAATTTTTTCAGTGAACAGGACATTAAGTGTGCAGCATAACAGTAGAAAACCTTAAATAAAGAAGTAAAGATAGGGCTGGTGAGATAGCTCCATGGCACAAATGTCTGCCTGGCAAATGTAAGGTTGTGAGTTTGAACCCTGGCACCCCCCCCCAAAAAAAAAAAACAGACAAAAACTTTAGTGGTAATTCTGTAACACAAATGCACGCTTTGGCATTCTGCATCTTAGCCATGACTAATTGCAAATTAAAGCTGTGTAATTACACTAATTCACATTTGTCCTTAAGTGGCTTAGAAACATTTAGAAACTCCTTAGTGGACCCATCTTTTACTAAGTCCTATTTTGCAATGTTGATAAGAATACAGTGAAACTTTTTTTCCATCTCTTAGGCCTTATTTTCTTGGAGGAAAGGGGGAATTCAGTCTCACTATGCAGCTCAGATTCATAGTGTTCCTCCTGTTTTCATCCTCCACAGAATTGGGATTACAGACATGTGTCACAACACCCAGAGTCCACCATCAGTTCAGGGCACCCATGAGTGGCGCCAGCAGGGCATGTAGCTCCAGGGATCGAATTCAAACCTCTAAGCAAGCACTTGGTTTGCTGAGCTATCTCATCAACACTTTTTCCACATCTCTTAATCTTTACAGCATTTGCATTTGCCTTAAGTGTCAATATTCTTTCTGAAGACTTAAGTCAACCCTATACTTCATTACTCATTACTGTTGGACAGATACAGAGGAACTTTATTAGTGTAAGTTAAATGTAATATGACTCATTTACCTTATTCTAAAATGTCTTAAACTATTTAAAAATCTTCAGGGCCAGGGGAGATAACTCATCAGCCCAACCACCTGCCTGGCAAACACAAAGTCCTGAGTTTGATCCTTGGTTCTCAAATAGAAACAGAAATAAAAGTCTTTTATCTTTGCTCTATACTACTCCACATCTTAAAGCAGACTAATACAGTAACATATGTGTCTGGGAAGGAGAAAGAGGGAGAGAATTTCTATAATTTCTCAAGTGTTTTCTTCCTTCATTTTTATAGGTATTTGTAGCACATGTAGCCATTACCTTCACATTAGGGAGTGTGTATATGTACTGAATGCATCTGGATTGCTTTTACCCTGTTTCCTTTCTGTTCCCCTTGCATCTACCTTCTTTCCTTCATGCTTATAGAGTCCTCTTCCTATTTTCACTATTATTAATTATCATCATTATTATTTTAGACCTCGTTTATGATATACAAATATATTCATCAAGATGGTTGGTGCATATAAAGGACACATTTTAAATCTTTTTCCATCACCTTCTCTTTAGGGAGAGATGACAGAGACAGAGAGAAAGGGAGGGTTTGTGTTCTTTCTCGTGTTTTAAGGAGGACATGTTTCAGCTAAAATTTGAAAAGCAGCAAAGTTATGTTTCACTGTGAATGATGGCGTGGATCTTTAGTTTGATGGAAAGCTTCTGTGCACCATGTCTGGGCTCTTCCATTCAGAAGGGAAAATGATGACACTGAACCCTGATCTTAGGCCTGCCATCTCCATTGTTGATTTACAGGAAAGTCCTTGGAGGCTGAGGTCGCCTTGCTGAATCAGCTGCTAATGGGGCTATGGGAAGAGGTCATATGTATGTATCGTGACTTTTCATCATTTTAGGAGCGAAGACAATTTGGAAAGCAGAACTTGACATTTGTAGAAAATTATTATAGCACCACAGAGTTCAAAGTATTTGTTCTTGATACCTGTAAAATAAAGTGTCGTTTTGCTATGAAGTTTTCAAATAAGATTGTTGTATGAGACTTTTATCAGCATTTAGTCAAAAAATGGTCAGGACGAGGCTGAGACTAGATAAGAGAATTACAAAAGATGTCCCTTTTTAGGCCTTTGTAACACTGGCAAATGAAAGTGAAGTGTTAGCACAATTAAAACAGATGAAGCATTTTCTTTTAAAGCTGTTTGGTATGCCAAAATAAAAATACGATTTATTTTTCTGTTATACTTGGGATTGATTTCTAACTTCTCAGGACTGTCTTAAGCTAAAATTCTTTAGCAAACCACACAGGCACACATGTGTATAAAAACAAATGTACATCAAGCTATTACTAAATTTTCCTTCTAGAATATAACCACTTGTAGTAGGTTTTCTGGCTCTATCTTGTAGGACAGAAATAAAAAAAAACATGAAAATTCAGTTGGTAATGGTAAAAAGAATAAAACTCTAGAATGTGTTGCTATTTTCCACTTCATTGAGTTTTTGATATGCCTTCTAAACCTGTGGGACTATTGCTAACTCTTCACAATTTTTCTGTTACTTTTAATAAGCTTTTCTTGAAAATTTTATGGTTCCTGGTATTCTCCAAGCCACCACCACCACCCAACTCTTGGTGATGTCTTCTTTCTTTATTTCTTTTACATAACAATATATCTTCAGGATACATTGTTCACTGTGCCATATCAACCCATTATAGATTGAGAAAATATCATTTCTTTCTTATCAGTAAATTTTAAATGAATTTGCAAGAAGGACTAAGGCAAGGAAGAAAAAATTTGATAGAGGTAGATGTTTAAAGCTTTGACCTATCTGGTCAAATTCCACCTCAAATTGTATAGGTTCTTCTCACAGTAACATATCTAGAGGGGAGACATCTATCTTCTTTAACAATTATATGCCGTGTATGAACATTCCAGTCTCTATGCTTACCATTTAATTATTCTAATCAATTCCTATTCGTGTGGTCAGCTACTAATGAGTGGGACTCAATACCTTAAATATAGAACTTAAAGGAGGAAGAATTCATTTGTCGTCATGGTTTCATAGTCAGTGGCCCACTAGCTCCAAAGCAGAACGGTCATGGCAGAACATCTTGGCCAGGAGAACTGCTCAACTCAGGGCTGGAGAGAGTAAGGCTGGGACTGAGCCAGTGCGAGTCCCGCCTTCCACAGGCCTGTCCCCAGGGCTCTACCCTCAACTTGTTAACTATGCTCACAGGCGGTTAATCCACTGATGAGTTTAGCAGCCTCATGAGTTAACTATCTTCTTAGGAATGTGTTAATTCAGTCAAATAGAGGAGCTTGAGCTCTGCATTATTTTTGCGCTTCATTCAAGATATCATCTCATAATTTACAGGTTTACTTTTTTACTTTTATAATTTTAGTCATTTATTTTAGTTTCTATCATTGATGGTGTGAAATTTATTATCTAGAATTTGTACCTATTATAGGATTGAATAAGCAATATATATTTTCTCCTAATTGATTAAGTAATGCTAACAATCATATTCAAATGGATTTGTTTCTCAAATATTCACCTTGGTTTACAGACACATGAATTCATGCATCAGTCTCATACTTACAAAATATTTGCTTCCTTGTATGCATCTAAAAATTTGTGCATGGTTACTGAGCACCACATAACAGAACTTAATTTGGGGAACATTTTCTTACTGTTTCACGTCTTTTCATCATGGAAGCCAAGGGCCCCTGCAGTGACCCTCCAGTGTCATACACAGCAAGAAGAAAAACCAGGAGACAAAATGGTAATGTAGCCAGAAACTGTGATGACCCGTTGTCCACGGCAAACAAAAGGACAGGATTCAGCCAGAGCCTTCATAGTTATTGATGGTGGAGAATGGTGAGATCATTATCCTCTGACTCAGAAGGCAGTAGTTTTAGGCCAATGAGGGTCTTTAGGTTGATGATGACTGTGCGGAAAGAGGTCATGTTGCCAGGGAGTTTCCACGTTTAAAGAGAAGGAGGGAGCCGGGCGTGGTGGCTCATGCCTGTAATCCCAGCACTTGGGAGGCTGAGACAGGAGGATTGGTGCGAGTTCGAGACCAGCCTGGGCTACAAAAGTGAGTGCAGGACCAGCCTCAACTGCATAGCGAGACCCTGTCTCAAAAAGACAAAAAAAAAAATAAATAAATAAATAAAGAGAAGGAGGAGGGCATCTCCTAGATTCAGCTTACAATCTGTGGTCCCCAACACTTACGATTATAAAACCATTTTCTTATTTAAAATTTGTAGTAGGGGACTGGGGAGATAGCTCAGTACAATAAAGGCTTGCCTGGCAAGCACAAGGGCCTGAGTTCAATCCCTGGTTCTGCAAATAAAATAAAATAATAAAATAAAATGTACAGTTGAGGGCTATCTACATAAAGATAAATATATCAGAATACTTTAATATTTTTTTTTCATTTCTGTATTTGATACAAGATTTCACTCTGCAGCTCAGACTCATAGTGATGCTCCTCTTTTCAGCTTCCCTAGCACTAGGATTACAGGAGTGCACCACCACGCCTAGAACAGGTCATTGGCTCCGCACACCCAGGGGACAGGGCCAGTATGGCATGCGGGATAGGGGATCAAACCCTGGTCCCTGAGCTTGCCGACACAGATGCTTAGTCTCCTGAGCTACCTCGTTGGCCCAGAATACTTTCTTTATATGGAATTGATTGAATGTTTGAAACAAAAAATGTATAGGCAAAAGTGAATATTTATTGCTATATAGGAAAGGTGTCCAAACACAACTTGGTATTGTGATGAACTAAATCAATAGTTCAAAGCTGGATTCATTTTTTTTCTTACTATACTTTAATTATTGCTATTCTGACTTCAGACATCAAACAACAATAAGGCTAAGTGACAACTCTGTTAGCTACAAGAACAGTTAACACCTAAAGACATCAACACGAGGTTGGTATTCAGAACAGGAGGAAACATTACTGCAGTTCTACTGAAGATCTCACCTCGCTTTTGGCAATTACACATCTGTCTGTTTTTTACCATAGTCACTGGCAAGTACAATAATCTCTCAGATGAGAAAGGTGTTATTTTCTACTCAGGCACTAGGTAAATCAAAATTTAAAGGAAGAAAGTACTTCATATTCAGAAGAAAAGAGGAGAGACTGGGCATAGTGGTGTGTGTCTGTAATCCCAGCTCTTGGGAGGCTGTAAATGGGTGGATCACTATAAGTCTGATTGAGCAGTGAGACTCTGAATACTCTGTAGACCCTTCCCTAAAATGTACAAAAGAAAACAAGAAGCAGAAGAAAAGAGGTGAACAGAATGTTGGGTAGACAAACAATAAAATCTTTTTTACCTTATCTAGGGACAGTTTACATGTTTAAAATGATAGTTCCCTTTCCATACATGCCTGGTACATACTTTTCTCCTAAAGATTTATCTTTTAAATACTATATATATGCATGTATGTTGATATGTATATATACATATATCTATATACATATATACATGTATAAATATATAAGCTAGTTATATATAATACATTATATATGTGTGTGGTGTGTGAATGTATATAATATATAAACATAATACGTATTTTATACATCTTAGTGTACCCAAAGAAAAATTTGAGAAAACACAGTCTATCATATGTTTTGCTATTGGCTGCACATGATTTTAGCAATGAATTGGGCAATTTGATAATATGATATTTCATACAAAAAAGCTAGTTTAATGTTCAATTTGCTTATTTTTTAAATTAAACTTTGCAATTTATCAGGTGGTTCACTTGACTGGCTGCTAAATCTTTCTCTGATAGTTTCATTTAATAGCATTACCTATGTCTTGGAAAACTGGTGTGAAAATTCAAAGCAAAATTACAGTGGAAACAATCCTGAAGGAGTTCCTCAACATGGAGGTGTGAATACTTTATGAAAGCAGATTGTAGGTGCCATTCCCCCTGCTGCCTGGTCGTGGACTTCAGCTCTGGTCTCCCTTTGCCACACATTGCTTAGGACCTACGTGATGAGTTATTATGTTACTACAAAAGCACCAAGACTCGTTATAAGAGGATATCACATTTGTGTTTGACGGACATTATATCTTTTCCTTATTTTTTATCAGATGTTGCACTACTCCCTCTTGGTTCTATAGCATGTACCTGTTACTGTTTTTGCTGCTTTTTAGAAGACTGATTTAAAGACACTGAACCTGTGTCTCCCCATCTGTTTCACCAAAAAGCCCAGAGAATCTTTGTTTCACCCTTCCAAAAGATTTGTCTTATTCAGTAGTTAGGACTCAGGAAAAGATGAGGTGCTTAACTCAAGTGATTGAGACACTTTAAAGCTAACATATTGCAGAGTATTCTAACAAATGCAATTTCCTTGGCATTGAGTTATAAACCGAGTTCCATGGGAAGTCAAAAGGAATGACTTACTTTCTGAAATGCTGGACCAATTCTATGATATTTGCTTTGTAGCACTGTAAAAAAAGTGCAGAAAATATCAATCTTTTTTTTTTTCATTTTAGCACTAATAAGTGATTTCCTTAAAAAGGACCTAAAGTAAATAATTGAGAAAAGACAGAATTTTCCATTCACTGGCAAATATAAAACTCTTATAATCATCTATTACTTCTTTAAATAAAAATATGCAATAGAAACACTTGAGATTTGATTGAGAGAATATTAGCCTTGTTCTCTTACGTACACCTCAGCATGTTCTTTTTTATATTTATTTATTTAGTTTTTATTTTTGTATATTTTAGGGAAGGGTCTACAGGGTGTTCAAGGTCTCACTATTAGATCGAAGAAGTAGTGATCTGCCTGTTTACAGCCTCCCAGGAGCTGGGATTACAGTCACGTGCCACCGTGCCCAGTCTGAACTGCCATCTCAGCATGCCTCAGAGGCGGAGCCAGAAAAGCAGGCCTGGGGATTGAACTCTCGACCCCCGTGCCTGAGAATTTCTTAATCTATTCACAGATCACTAATAATAGAAGTTTTTTTTTACAAAGTATAATGAGACAACTAAATCCACCTGATCACACTCTTCATGCTAAGTACTCAAGCAAGAAGAGAGGAAGTCATGAAATGATGCAGAAGAGACACATTTTATGTTCCCTGTAACCGAAACAACAGCAAACCAGAATAAACAGCACGAATGGACCTGCACTAGCAGTTTCCCTCTGTTTGGAACCCTTCTCATACCTGTCCTTCAGAGAGAGTGCGGCTAAAGCTCCTCAGCAGCTGGGCTGCAAGCCAGACATTTATGGGGCATCTTAAAATGTTGTATTTGTTAGTTTAATAATCTCCAGGCTGTATTCCAAGAACACTAACCCCCTGGAGAAGTGTCAATTAGGCTATCAGAGGCTATTTCTACTCTGGGGAAGATATTATTTCAAAAGGCCCTTGTAAAAACAGGAAAGAGAAACAGACCAGAAAGCAACTTGAGAGCAGAAAAACAAGCAGGCTGAAATATGTTTTTTCTTTTCAAATACCAGTTGAAACAGAAA
This sequence comes from Myocastor coypus, assembly GCA_004027025.1. Taxonomy (NCBI): domain Eukaryota; kingdom Metazoa; phylum Chordata; class Mammalia; order Rodentia; family Myocastoridae; genus Myocastor; species Myocastor coypus. The sequence continues at coordinate 5,958 of PVJA010034324.1, read as the reverse complement.
AAATAAATGGAGTATCACTAGTGTGCTTTACATGTCCATAAAACAATGCTTTTTATTCTGTGATATATGGTAGTAAAATAAAACAAAGTAAAAATAAAAATTTTATATTCCTTGGAATTCTTCTGAACAGTAAAAAAAAAAAAAAAAAAAAAAAAAATCAAATATAAACTTGCCTGGTCTCTGAGCAGAAAATCTTATTAAAAGGCTATGGAATAGTTTATAGCACATAGTTGTTTCAGAATTTCTCATGATATTCCCATGATAACAGTTCTTATCAAATTCTACCGGAAAATATTTTTATTACTTCTAATAAGAAATAACAAAAGACAGTTTCAAAACACATTAGTAGTACATACCCAATAATTAATACAGTGCATATTGTTGTCCTCATAGTAGTTATTCAGGGCACAGGGTGTAGATATGATAATTTTTCTAATCATTATTAGCACAAAATTTCTTCTCATTGAACTAAGAGAAAGTAGTTGTATACATAGTCCAGTATTCCTTTATCATAGTGGGTCATTGGCAGAACTAGCAACATCAGAAGGTGTTGATTTAAGCCTTTTACATCTCAGCATGCTAATCTAGCTTTACTTTTTATGCCTGGTGGTTAAACTTTTATACTGGGTCAGGCAGACAAAAAATTAGCAAAGAAGTGGCAGAACTGAACCAGAATTTGGAACAAATGGATTTAGTGGACTTATGTAGAGTGTTCCACCCAACCACTTCTGAATACACATTTTTTTCAACTGCACATGAGCTATTTTCTAAAATAGACCATGTACTGGTCCATAAATCACGCTTAAGTATGTGGAAGAAAACAGAAATTATCCCATGCATATTACCTGGCCACATTGCAATGAGACTGGAAATCAATGACAAAAGAAACCACAAAAATTAAACAACACCTTCCTCAACAACCAATGGGTTACAGAGGAAATTGAACAAGAAATCAAGCAATGATCTATAGTTTAATGAAAATTCAAATACAACCTACAGAAAATATTACTGTCAGTAGAATCTAATCATTAAAAGGTCAACTCATAATACATATAACTCCAAAACAACACTATAAACCTAGAAATGAATGACAGCAAGAGATTCTTCAGCAAAAGGTACATAACTAGGCTTAAACATCAAACCCTAGGTCCTCAGCCATAGGTTTCTGGAGAAATCAACAAAAGACTGAAAATTCCAGTAATGTCTCCAAGTATGGCTGGGGAATAACTCGGAAGATTTTGTGCTATCTTTCTGTGGCATACAAAACATTAAAATAGCTGGTCAAGAAAATTGAAAATAAATGAAAGCAGTAAATAAAGTTTGGTCCTATCAGATAACAGTTAAAATCATTAGGCGGGCATGGCGGCTCACGCCTGTAATCCCAGCACTCGGGAGGCTGAGGCAGGAGGATTGGTGCGAGTTCGAGACCAGCTTAGGCTACAAAAGTGAGCTCAAGGCCAGCCTCAACTGCATAGTGAGACCCTGTCTCAAAAAGAAAAAAAAAGTTAAAATCATTAAATAAATACAATAACATCAACAAACAATTTAATAACTAGGAATTTAACTTCAATAAGATAACAGATTACCTAAGTAGAAGAGAAAAATCTAATGAAGAAGAACTGACAGAAATATCACAGCAGTTAGAAAAAACAATGTACTCTAAGGCAATTCTATTTCAGATACTTTTAACTGAATGTCTATGCCAGTTGTTTAAATTTCTATGATAGGTTTTCTTATTTATGTATGATAGACCATAATTGTATTCACTAAATAGTATCCTTGCCAGGATCAAATTGTTTAATATTATTGAAAATAATTAAAAATATGACACTTCACTAGCTTGCAAGTAGCATTGGTTACTGTTGTTTCCACTGGAACTTCATTTTCTCCTCTCTTTGCCATGTTATCACACTATCAGACTTGATTAGAATGCAAGTCACACAGGCACCCCTACCCCTGTTTCAAATAGAAAACAAAATCTGACTGTCTTCTATTAGAGAGAATAAGAGAGTCAGTTTGTCATCAGGGGAAACAAAAAGTACTGCAATAGAATCTTCCAAACATTGACGACATTAAGACTAAAGCTCTATAAATATGTAACAGTAAAACGGAAAATAATTTAGCATGTGAAACCCAAATATAATCTAAGAGGAGTAAAAATAAATTATTTGCATTGATCACTTCTATTGTTTTATAGTGGTTCTCAACCTTTCTAATGCTGTGACCCTGCAATACAGCTCCTTATGTTGCGGTGACCCCAAACCAAAAAATAATTCTGGTGGCTACTTCAAAACTGTAATTTTGCTACAGTTATGATTCAGAATGGTTTTAGGTGACGCCCATGTTCTGCTCATCCGACCCCGCCAGGGTCTTGAACCACAGGTTGAGAACCGCTGGTTTAGAACAATTTAATTGATATAGTTAATTAAAATATTTCAATATTAAGAAAACTCTAGAATAAGAAGGTACAGTGCTATTTTGAAGATGTAAAGACCAATCTTAGCATATATGTTAAAGGGAAGTAAAAGTGATGAAGAATAAGTACTCAAATTTGATACAGATATAACATTAAGATAATTACAACAAATATAGATGCAAATGATAATTCAATTATTGACATTTAAATAATTGCGCAAGTTTTCAAGGGAACAAAAAGCAAGTGAACCATAAACAGGAAAATGTTAGGCTATATTTTCCATCAATTTCTAAAGATGAAAAATCAGAATTGATTTCTGAGAAGTATTAGGCAAGGTGCTTTTCAACAAAAATGTTAAGGAAGTGTGAAGGTGATAATTAGCAATTTTCAAATATGGAAATCTATCACATAGTACAATACATATTCACATGTGTTCTTTTAGAAGAGATGAAAGGAATTTGGTTTTTGTTTCAACATTTTATTTTCCTATCTATCTATCTATCTATCTATCTATCTATCTATCTCTCATCTATCTAGTTTGTGTGTGCCAGAAATTGAACCTCTAAGCAACAGGCAAGCAATTTGCAACTGAATTACATTACCTGGCCAGTTAACTTCAGGAAAAAAATGAAATAAAAAGCTCAGAAGTAAAGAATATACAATAAAAAATCAGAAATTTTATGCATATAACTTTGATTATTTAACAAGTTTCATGCAATGTTTAGCACTGTTGTATTTTAAGTACAAATCTGTACACCAGTGGTAAATTTTTGAATGGCAAATTGATACTAAGAAACATGATCTAAGCTGGGCGTGGTGGCTCACGCCTGTAATCCCAGCACTTGGGAGGCTGAGGCAGGAGGATCGTTGTGAGTTCGAGACCAGCCTGGGCTACAAAAGTGAGCTCAAAGCCAGCCTGAACTGCACAGTGAGACCCTGTCTCAAAAAAAAGAAAGAAACATGATCTAGGAAGACAAATCAAGTATGATAAAGTGTCAACTTTTAAAGCATCAACTTAAAGATCCTACATTGAATACAAAAATTCTGCAATCTTTAAAGATATTTATTTTATTTACATAGTACTTTTCCAGAAATAAAAGATTATTTGGTAGTATCTGCTTATGAAGATAAAAGTGCCTTGAGTTCAACGATTTTGTGTGTGTGTACACGTGAGCAGTAGATATCTTTTTAAAACAGAAACAAAATGAACTTTATATAAGTAACTAAACTATAAAGTTTAGTAAGCAGGAAATAGATATGATAGATCTTAATGTGGTTAATTCTGGTTCATAAAAATTGCTAAAATCATTACATGTTTTGCTTCAAGTTTGTCATCTTTATCTTTTTATTTTATGAATTTATTAAATAATGACATAGCATATTATAAATGTATTTTTTGTAATAATTTTACCAGTGATAAGATCTTTAAAATCGTTGACTCTTAGTTGGGGATATAGCTTAGAGGTGCAAGTCATTGCCTGGCACCTGCAAAGTCATGAGTTTGAGTCCCAGTACAAAAAATAAGAATAATAATTGTTGAATATTATAGTAAAAGCATTTTCTCTTTAGAGTTTTTATTTTACTTTCTACAGTAATTTTTATCTACTCTTTAGCCATGTTTATAAAGATGTCCTTGCATGTCTTTCACATGATCATGCAGTGTTATGAGCTATCCCTATCAATTCAATATGATTCTGATTGAAAATATCAACAAACACAATTATTTCCTTTGCATTCCATAGTACAATGTTCAATAATTATTATCATCCCTGACTGTGTATAAAGAAAAATGAGAGCCTTATTTTCCTTCTCATTAACTCTCATCCTTGCCAAGACAGAGAAATTTTATTTAATTCAGAAAGCTTATAGCTCTCTAAAATAATTAAACAACAGTTTTGTTAGTTCTTCTAATTCTTTTAGAAAAGGAAGCATAGGAAACTTTTCTACATGTGATCTTTCTCTTTTTTTGAATGTCAGTGGCTGTAATTGTCTTTATCTTCTTCCTCTTATCATTTTCCGATGATACTCATGTCCTCAAGAAATAGAATATGTTCTTTAATGTCAAGCACATCAGTGTGTCATACAGTGTTCACTAGAGGGACATATTTAGTATATGTACAGATTCATTTTGAACATATCTCTGTATATCAGGCTCACAATGTCCACCTACAGAACCAGGCATGAAGGCTTATAAAAGATGTCTCTGGGTCTTGGAGTTCTTAAGCAGAAAATTGGAGGATTGGCTCTCACCAAAGAATCCCTATAAGAGTCTACATTAGGAAGCTGGAGAGTCTGAGCTACAATGCAGAATTCTGCTGCCCATCCAAAAGCTATGGCAAAGCATGAGCGATATTGCCTTCTTCTTTCCATTTTTATTCCTCTGGGCTACAAGCCTCTTGGATGACATCACCAAGAACCAGAGTGCTCTTCAGTCTTCAGAAGTTGCTCAACCAGACACCTCCAGAACAGTGCTAAAAGAATCCTAGCATGCTGACACTGCAGCGAACTATCAGAGTTGGTATTTGGAAAAGCACATAGTTTTCAAATTTTATGCAAATATATACTGTGGTTGTGATGTATCCTCCTAATTGATTAACTATAAATGAAATCTTGTGTAAAGGGCACATGGACAAATGTGGCCTTGGGGAGGTGTTTATGTCACAAAGGCTCTCCCCTTATGAAAAGATTAATGTCTTTATAAAAGAGCTAAATATAGGGAATTGATCCTTTTTTGCCCACCCATCTGCTGCATGAGGACCAAGTAGGACAAAGCAGCATTCCTGGCACCTTCTTGGAAAAAAAAAACAACCCTCACCAGATACTAGACATGCTAGTCACTCTGTGTTGAAATTCCCAGCCTGTACAGCTCTAGAGAACAAATTTTATTTGTCTCTTTTTGGTTATTCTGTTATAAATCACCCAATGTGCAGTATGTTTTAAAGCAAGAACAATGATCTAAGACAACATAGATCAGAAAATTTCAATGGAGCAGTCAGTTTATTATTTTAGCAGTCTATTATCTGTGTGTCAGAAATAGGGCAAAGACACGGGACTGAAACACAAGATTAAATAAATAGTATCCAAATATACCTAGATGAGCTACATCTTTTTTAAAAAGTATCAAAAAGTAAAATCATACAGATAAAATTTATACATCATGTTAATTTAAGAAGAGTCACTCAGTAAAATATTACTAATCATGATAAGAAAATAAAAAATGGCAAAAAAAGAAGTAAATTTCATTCATGTGGAATTTATAGATTCTAAGAATGTATTGCTTTAAGCATATTTCTTCAGTAACATTAGCCTTCAATTATGCAAATTTCAAAATATATAATGCATGTTCTACCATAAAGTCATTTATACAATCTTGTTTTGAAAACAATAAATCCTGTGATTAAACAGTTGGGTTAAAAGTGATTTATCAAACCTGTGCATGGTGGCACACACCTGTAATCTCATCTCTTGGGAGGCTGTAAACTGGTGGATCGCTTCAAGTCCAATTTAGTATTGAGACCCTGAGCACACTGTAGACCCTTCCC
>PVJA010034323.1:0-22657 GCA_004027025.1 Myocastor coypus | reverse complement strand
TATATATATATGTATATATATATATATATATATATATATATACATATATATATATATAAGTCCCTTGAGCTTCTTGGAAACTTTTTTTTTTTTTTTTTTTCAAATCTATAAAGAGAAGATGAGGTGACAAAACCAGTTTATATCGATATTGCAGCAAATTGCTAGACTCTGTGTGCCTCTGAGCTTCCTTGTGAACTGTAGTCACATGTGGGCACAACCCTGTTATGGACCTGGAACCAGTCCTGTTGTGTTTAGGGGGAGGTTGGGAAAGTCTGGGTTTTGTTATTTATTTAAAAGAGTTTAGCCAGGCGTGGTGGCTCATGCCTGTAATCCCAGCACTTGGGAGGCTGAGGCAGGAGGATTGGTGTGAGTTCGAGTCCAGACTGGGCTACAAAAGTGGGCTCAAGGCCAGCCTGAACTACATAGCGAGACCCTGTCTCAAAAAGACAAAAAAAGAAAAAAAAAAAGAGTTGATTGTCTTACCCTCAAAGGATACCTGATTTGATGAAGGACCCAAATAAACACAAAATATTGACTCACCAGAGCCGAGAACAAAGCACTATGGGGCCCACACAGTGGGTAGTCGGCTCTACCAGGGAAAAAGAATGTACTGACCCGCTTGCTGTCATAGGGATAAACTACTTCACACCTGGGACCTGAAGAGGAAATGATTTCTTTGCCTCATAGGTTCAGAGGTTTGGGTCCATGGATGGATGGATCCAAGGTGGAGCCATCACTGCAGATATCGTGACAGAGGAAGCTGCTCTACTCAGGCCCGCCAGGAAGCAGAGCAAGCAAGGAAGAGGCAGAGAGGACAGGGCCAGGAATCAATCAGATCTGGTGCCTAAGGCCTTGATCCTGAAATCTATTCAGATATACCCACAGCTGTGCTTTATTATTAAGCTAGGCTTCTGTTCATCCAGTCAAGTCAACAATCAAGATTTAACTGTCACAGAGAAGATGGGTGAGACTGTCACAGGTGTGGCCGTAGTTAGACTTTGAAGAGAGCATGTGTTTCCCAAGCAGAGGTCAGAAGGGAGGACCCATGTGCATGATAGTACTATAGGGTAAAATTCCAGGCCCTGCTTAGGACAGAGGACATTTGATATCTCTCTTAACTGTTAAGAACTAATCCCTAGGCCACTTAATCAATACAAAACTTCAGATTTTCCCCAATAATATTTGATACACAGAATTAAATATGAGTGCAAAACAGCAAAAGCAAAGCAGCAAGAGAATACAATGCTTTGCTTCCAAGTTGCATGTCTTTACCCCCACCCCAGGTCCACTGTATCCTCTGGGCATGCTCCTCTGCTCCACTGTCCTGAAGATCAACCTGTTGGTTGGAGTGGCACCAAAGGCGAGGCTTCTAATAAGGAAGCAGCAGGGTAGGAGGAATGCCTGGTGGCAGGTACAGCAGAGACCATGAGACAGAGCAGTTGTGGCCATCACAATTCTCTCAGGGCCTAAACATTAGGGTGGGGAGAGAGCAAAGAAGAGGTGGGTAAGAAACAGATGGCAGAGGACAGCACGGTTAGTGCTTGGAATTGAATAAATGTGGGCATTTGGGAGTTCATGCCTTGGTGTAGCCAGTGCCCTTCATTCATTTAATAACAGGAATCATCTGCTCTCCTGTGTGCCAGAGACTAGGCTGGGTGCTGGGAGTACCCGGGAGGAAAACTCTCCGTACAGGGATTGCAGGGAAACTCCCTGCTCGCATGGAATTTGCATCCTACAAGGGGGAAGATGATGTGGCAAACAAGAAAAGAACATATGGACACAGTCATTTCCAGAAGTGGCCCCTGCCACAAAGACAAGAAAGCGGGGTGATGAGCCAGAGGTGGATAGGGATGGGATGTGGAGGAGGAGGCTACATCAGGTGGAGCACGATGGAAGTGACTCTAAGAGTAATGGAGGAGCTGAGCCTCAATGATGCTTTAGCAGTCAGCTATGGTGAGGACTGGAGGCAGAGCATGCGAGGCCTCAAGGAAGGAACACATATTTCTTAGGGAAAACAGTGTTGGCATTTCTGCTGTCATGTTCACATTTAAGCAATGGGCATTGTTTACCAATGCCTTGGCTTGAGACAGCAAAGTTGATACTGAACATGAAATTTGCTGGGGCTATTGAGTCTTCCTTTGATCAGTTTCCAACACCAAAGGAAAGAGAGGTTTGATTAATTTTGCACCCTCAGACCTCTACAAACTGGCCTCAGTCTTACAGAACACAGTAAGGGTTGGAAATACTCGATTCCAGGAATCACCATCTCTGTATGTTGAAAGTAAGGCACATGCTCAAAAGAATAAAAGATGTCTCTGGTAATGAATTCTAAAGGCAACTTCCCTACATGAAAGGTATGGTGAAGTGAAATTTCTTCTCATCAATGTCCCTGAGGTGATCATAATAGTGACTGTTTCTAGTAAGGTACCTAAATGCAAGCTCAAGAGTGACTGATAAAAGTGAAGCAATTTAGTCAAAATAAAGAGTGCAAACCTCAAATCACCACACTCCAAGGGAGAGAGTAGCCTACCTCACTTTTTGCTTGGCATTCATCCCAAGTAAGAAAGGGTATTTTCACACTGGCTGTCAGGCTGACAAATGCCTTCCACAGGATCTTTCTGTAACACTGTCCTCCTCTGTCTTTTCAGGTTCTACCCACCTGTAGTGGGTTAAACAATGTTCACCACTCCAAGCATTCATATCCTAAACCCTGTGACCTGTGATTATGTCACCTTCTGTGGTGAAAGAGGCTTCAAAAATGTGAATAAGCTCAGAATCTTAGGGCCAAGGAGACAGCTCAGTGGAATAAGTGCTTGCCTGGCAAGCACAAGGTCCTGAGTTCAATCCCTGGTACCACAAAGCAAAACAATAACAACAACAACAAAAACTCAAAATCTTGGTAAGGGGAGATGACCTTGGACTTTCTGGATGGGCCCAGCATGCCCAGAGGGTCCTTATAAGAGGAAGAGTAAAAGGTCAGAGAGAAAAGCAGTGTGATGACAGAAACTAAAATGGAGAAATGGTTTTTGAAGACATGGAAAACAGTGAATGCAGTAGCCTTAGATTATAAAGGGCAAAGCTGCTGATCTAGAGCCTTCACAAAGAAGTAGAGCCCTGCTGACACCTTGTTTTTAACCTGTAAGACTCACTGCAGGCCTCTGGCTATAGTACTGAACTGTAGTACATCTGTATTTTCAACCACATAGTATGTGGTGATTTCTTACAATTGCAGAAGGCAACCAAGACACTAACTGCAATGCCCCAGCCTTCTGAAAGTATATGCAAGCCTCCTAGTAACCCTCAAGGATTAAGAGCCCATAGACCCCTATTACTTATCATCAAGTCATTTGAAAGTTAATACTGCACTGCAGTGGGATATGCCCTTGATTATTCTGGAGTATTTCCCTTGACTTGGTTGACATGACATTCATTCATGCAGAACCCAGAATAAGGCTTTAACCATTATGACATTTCCTTATCAAATACTTCTGAATAGAAGTATGAAAAAGGAACTGTTTCCTGGATTTCCTTGTATCTCTCAGAAGAGCAGTGTACTGAAGAATATACCCAAAAGACACTCATATATTTGCTGAACATTTTCCTAAAATATAAAGCATTTAAACCAGGACTTGCACTGCTTCCGCATATATGATTGAATCCTGATTTACAACCAGTTGGTTAATAAAATACTGGTAAAAATGGAGAAATCACTAAAAGTGATAATGTATTCACTAAGCATTTATTTGAAACTTCAAACATGTAAACATGTAATGGTTTACTTTGATGGACTTTGTGTGTCTATGCAAGAGTGCCTCTTAATCATTCTTAATATTTAAAATTCAATTTCATCTAAAATTTGCAGTTATGGTCTCTATACAATGGGATATTTTCTCAAGACAGTAAATATATAAAATTATGGTATAGGGGCTGGCAAGATAGCTAAGCAATCTAAAGCACCTGCTTAGGCAACTTCAGGGACCACAGTTCGATCCCCAGCACCACATGCTGCTCCAGCCCCTCCCCCAGGGCAGGCTGAGTCAGCCATAACATAAAGTTAAAAAAAATAAAAAAATAAAAAAATAAAATTATGGTATAATGTAGCAATTTTACTTCTAAGTTATAGCCTCAAGAATTGAAAGCAGAGACTCAAACAGAAACTTGTACCTCAATGTTTATTGTAGCATTATTCACAATAGTCAAAAAGGTAGAAGCCTCCCAAATCCCCACCAGCGGAAGAAATGATAAACAGAATGTATGATATAAAAGTTACAATAAAAAGCCATAAAAAGGTATGAGAATTTGATCTATGTTGCAACATGGATGGACATGGAAATTTTTATGGTAAAAAAAATAAGCCAAATGCAGGAGGAAGAATATTGTATGGTTGTGTTTATACGAAGTCCCAGAACAGGCATATTCATAGAGATAGAAAACAGAATAGAGATTACCAGGGCCTGGGGGGAGGGAGGAACAGGGAGCTTTCAGGGATTTAGGGGTGTGAGTGTAGGATTTATGCTGTGGATTATGCAATATTTTAGAAATGTAGTGATGGTTTTACATTTTGATTGTATTAAATGTTACTGAATTTACAAATGATTATATATACATTTATGGAATATATATTAATGGGAATGTGTATTTATGGAAATTTATTATATATTGCCATAAAAGTCTGGGGCTGTGGCTTAGTGGTGGTAGAGCACTTGCCTAGCATGCATGAGGTTCAATCTCTAATTTTGGGGGTGACTATAAAAAACTATTCATATCTCTACTCTGAAACTATTTTACTATAAGAATCTGAATTTTCTTTTTTTCAAAAAGCTCTCCATCATAGTGCTGTTTCTAACTATAATATAGTCTAAATAATTTAACAGTTTATTATAGGTGATTGTTACAAAATTGGTCCATATTCAAATTAGGGACTATTAAGAATCATTAGAAATCATGTCTTATAAGCTATTTTGCTCACATAGAGAAAGGCCTATCATATAATGTTAAACCAAAAAAGGCAAAGTATAGTATTGTTCTTAGTAAGATTCATGGGTATGCTAGAAATAAGAAAGAAAATAAAATACATTTGGCCCTCTATATCTGTACATTCCACATTCTTGGGTTCAAGCAACTATGCATTAAAATTATTTGAAAGAAAATGAGCCTGTACTGAACATGTAGAGACTTTTTCTTGTTATTTCTCTAAACAATATTGTAGAACAATTATTGATATAACATTCACATTATTTGGACATTAAATAATCTACAGATAATTTGAAGTGCACAGGGAAGATTTATAAGGCTATATGCAGATACAAGAGTACCTCATGTTATGGTTTGTGTCTAGACTTCTGCAAAGCCTCCATGCAGGCAGGGGCAGGGTTCTAGAGTTGTGATTGATTCCTGGTCCATCGCTGGGATTGTGAGTGTGAGTGCTGCACCCACCCTGGGGCAGATAGCATGCAAACAATATAAGGAGAGAGAGAGGCTTGCTCCTCCTCATCCTCCTTGTCATCCTCCTCCTCCTCCTCCCCTGCTTCCTCCCTTCTTGCTCTTCTTGCTTTTGCCGTCTTCTGCTGCCTTGAGTGGTTGCCCTGGTGCTGCATCACCCAGCCTTAGAGCCAGCTGATTACAAACTCAGACCTCTACAAACTGCGAACTAAATAAACCTTTTCTTTCTTAATTTTGAGCGTCAGGTATTTTGTCCCAGCAGGGAGAGAAAAGTAACTGAGACACCTCAGTTCACGAATTTAATTTTTTCCACTGTTCTGGTTGCAAAGCGAATTAGATGGGAACCAAATCAAATTTCCCCATAGAGTCATCTTTGAACCTAAACACTGAATTTGATCCAGTTCTTATCTAACACAGTTTGCAACCAGAAGTATAGAAAGAATCAAGTTTGTAAACCAAGGTACGACTATGCTAGGACATTTCCATAAGGAATTTGAAGTTTGGATTTTGAAATCTGAGGAGGGTCCTAAAATCATTCCCTACAATAAAAAGGATAAATGTACTGGAAAAATTATCCCAAAATAGTAGGCCAAAATGCTCCTAGATGGTTGGATAAAAGTAATTTCCCCCACTTTATTATTTTCTGAAGAAAACTGTATTTTTTTCGGAGAATGCGTATTAATTACTTCAAACCCCAAACCAAAAACTTCAGTGTGGCAAAATTCTTGCTTATTTGAGGTTGCCACGTCCTCCAAAGTACACGACTACTTTCTAACAAATGTTAGTTTAATCTGAGTTACTGATGTCCACCTAATGCTTTCAAAAGGGCATCTGCTTATTTCCCAAAGAGGAAAAAAAAAAAAAAAAACAAACCAAAACAACAACAACAACAAAAAAAGCTGATCAACTGGTTTAGTGAGTGATGAGAAGAAGAGGGAGCAAAGAATTCCAAGGATTCAACTCACTATGGGGAAAATCATTTTCCTGCCTTCCCTTCACACGCAAATCAACTTCACTGTAAAAACTTAGGTTCCCTAACCGCAGATTTTCATTTTTAGCTTCAAAGCGGACATCCAAGCCTCTTGATGGCAAATGTAGGTCAAGTTTATTAAATTCAGTTTCTGAGGCAAACTCAATCAAATTGCTCATTAGCATGCCATTCAATGTAGCATCTATTGACATTGATTCCAAATGGCCAAAAAATATTTTAAAATAATTAAAACAAAAGGCCTTAGATTTAAAAGGTCTTCCAATGTTTGTAATACCAGAAAGACTCTCTAATCAGAGCCTGTTGGGGAGTAGTGATTGGCTCTCGCTATTAAGAGGGAAGTTATTTCTGTAGGTGATTGGATCTTTCTGAAGCAAACATCTCAGTTGTGGCACTGCTCTATTTCAAAGCCACCAGTGATTTCCCAGCTCCTGCAGGGCATCCTGGCACTGAGACCTGGCACACGGGACATAGTGGTCTGACTTATGGCTCTTCCTTTTCCAGCCCCATTGCTCTGGATCTTTGGGCTTCTGTAGTCCCCAGAAGACCCAGGGTTGTGCCTATGCCTTTGAGTTTTTACTCTTGCTCCTCCCTCTGCCTGGAATGCTGACTCCCTCCCATGCCTATGCCCATGACCAGGCAAGCCCACTCACCCTTCACATCTTTGCCCATGTGTCACCAACTCCTTGAAGGTTCCCTGATCTTCCATGCTCAGATTTGTACATTTTCTCCTTTTACCTCCACTATGTTTGAAGCAAGTGCCTGCCAGGACCCCAGACACCTCTGCACACACTTGTTTCTGTGTTCCCTCTTGTCCTGCCACAAGCCTCCTAAGGGTTCCTACATTGTGATTTAGCTTTATACCTTCCACGGTTCTTGCCCAGAAAAGCCTCAGTAATGATTTAACCATGCAGTTATACTGATGGCTTCCTTGATGATGGCAAGGGATGACTTAAAAGGGGCTCCCAACAGCCCCAGTCAGGCCATCTTATTTCCAAGTATCCATGACTTGTCTCTTGTGCCTGCCTCTATCCCCTAACAAAGTCACCTGAGTTCCCTTATGGTTGCCTCTGTGAAAAACCTAGGAGAAGCATCACAAGAAAAGGTGATGCCACAAGAGAGGATGCCAGAAGAAAACTTAGGGCTTTCATTATTATTTTGTTTTAAATTCCTATTTGTTGTGTGTGAATTAAAATGTGGGTGGCATTATTAACACTTATTTAATTCTCACTATATACTAAGAACTTTAAATATATTAATTAAATTCTCACACAATTCAATAAAGTGGATACTATTATTATTTGTTTGTCATATGAGAAAACTGAGGCATGGGGGCTAGGAAATTTGCCCAATGTCATAAAGCTAGTAAGTGATTGTTCTAGGATTTGAGCTTAGGCAATCTGACTACATAGCCTTATTTATACTCACTACCTAGCTTGTAGACTTTAGTTACATACACTGTCTTAAATGAATACATATGCATAGAACATGAACACCCCATATTTTTACAAATGAGAATGTATGAGAAGTTATACTTCATGGATTTTTCCTATCACTAATTCCAGGGGTGGCATTTTTTTTTCCTGTAAAGGACTGAGCAATTAAATATTTAGACTTTGTATGTCAAGAGGCAAAACTAAGGATGTTGATTAGGTACTTATCTAACAAAATAGAAAACACATTTTTATTTATTTTGTATTTTAGGGAAAGGTCTACAGGGTGTTTAGGGTCTCACTACTAGATCAGACTTGGAGTGATGTGCCTGTTTACTCCCTCCCAAGAGCAGGGATTACAGGTGTGTGCCACCATACCCAGTCTCAATTGCTATCTCAGCACACCCTGGGGGCAGGGCCAGCAAGGCAGGCCCAGGATTGAACCCTCAGCTCCTACACATGCTTGCAGATGCTTTAATCCACTGAGCTATTTGACTGGCCCTAGAAACCACATTTTTACTGACAAAATAAAAATGTGATTTTTTTTTTTGTCTTTTTGAGACAGGGTCTCACTATGCAGTTCAAGCTGGCCTTGAACTCATTTTTGTAGCCCAGGCTGGTCTCAAATTCGCACCAATCCTCCTGTGTCAGTTTCCCAAGTGCTGGGATTGCAGCACTTGTGCCACCACACCTGGCTAAAAATGCAATAATTAAATATAATGTTTTGTTATACAGTTCTAATAGTGAGAAGAATAGAATTCTTTATTTCTAGGATAGTATTTCAGTTCAATGGAGCTCAAAGTTAGTGCTCCTTATTATCAGACTGATTAGATATTCATGCATATTTATGAATGTTCATCTGTAAAACTGCTCTTCATGCATAGACCAAAACCAGATGGTCAGTAGATCTGGCTTCAGGTTATAGTTTGCTGACCTCAGACCACTGTTGCCAAAATTAGTGCAAACTGCTCCAAAATATAGTCCAAAATATCTCTTTCTGACTTTGACTTTGCTATTTCCCTGGTGCATTCTATTTTCTGTCTAGTTGGATTACTGGCATTAATTACTTGGATACTACTCATGAAGACTTTATGGTACAACACAACAAACAGAAGTCAAGAAGCTCTTTGGAGTTTTGGCTGTGTCACTCAATAGCTTTCTTTTCTTTTTTTTTTTTAATTTTATTTATTTATTTTTTTTCTTGCTTCAGAACCTTTATTTGTTTATTCACTTATTTTTTATGGCCAGCTCAGCCCGCCCCGAGGGCAGGGCTGGCGCAGCATGTGGTGCCTGGGATCGAACCGCTGTCCCTGAAGCCGCCCAAGCTTTCCCAAGCAGGCGCTCTAGACCACTGAGCCATCCCGCGGGGCCCCATCAATAGCTTTCTACCTCTGGGCAAATTCCTCTTAAAAAAAGAAACCTTTGAGTCTCAGTTTCCCTGCTTGTATATAAGTAGCCAAGCCTCAACTTCTGGAGGGCAAAGATAGAGTCACCAGTTTCCTTGGTGCCATGTTCCACCTTCTCAATAGGATCATTGGTCCCTATCACAAACACTCTCAGTGACTGCTAGGGATCCCACCTGTACACCTGCACAAGTCCAGACCTGGTCTTTGCCACCAGTGTCCAAGCAGGTATCACAGCCCCTGCTGTGCTACTATGGCTTTAATGAGTGCAACCCTCAATGTTCTGGGCAAGACCCCTCCCATGACACCAGGGCACTGTCATCAGTCATCTAGGATGAACTGGAGAGAGGCTGCCTGTCCTACCTGTGGTGCATTGTTAGAGGGCACTAGAGCAGTAACACCTCACATTTAAGAGAGTTTTTGACAAAATAATCCTTATGCCAGCCTTGCCCCACAGAATCTATAGTGGGATCTAGGAGAGGCCACAAAGGCCCAGCCAGGAAACCAATATCAGAACTTCTCTACTGCTCTAGTGACTTTGATTTTCTTATCTGGGAAATCTCTGGATCTAGCTGAACTACTGTTACTTCTTTTGAGCTATTTATTCTAGAAGGCTCCTTGTCCCCTTTGGAAACAGTCCTCTGTTGAGTTGTGATTTGAAGTAAAACCCCTTCACCATTCCATGTGTCAGGGTCAAGTGTAAAAACAATGACTTCACTAACTTCTTTTGAATTCAATTCGAGCTTTAGAATAAGCACGTGGAGCTTTGCTTCCATTGATAGATGCACCTGAGTCTTTCATTCTATGTCTTCAGAACCTGGTTGTTCTTACCTAGATGGCATTCTTGATGGTGCCTTGGTGACTTCAGGATGCTCCCAGGTGCAAATGTACATGGACAGTATAGGGTCTGTGGCATGCATTTCTCTGTAGGCTGCCACACGTGACTGCTCTATGAACAACTCTACCTGGGACAGTTGCAATGTCATCTTTCCATGGGCTGCAGAGGATAAATGGTGTGACACAGATGGCGCACATCAATTACAATTATGCTTCTGTGTGCTATCAGCTGGCTTATCCTGAGTAGTCAGCATTCCTTGTCTGGTCCAGTCCAGCTGAATGATATCTGTGGTACTATCAGTTCCTAGGGGTAACCACTGTGTAAGGATATCTTCATCATAAAAATAAGATTCATTTAACCATTTCTCTATTGTTAACCAGATATGTTATTTTCAATTCATTTGCTTTTAAATTTGGTTTTATGAACATAATTGTACATGTACCATTCAGTACAAAATGTACACAATAATGATTAAATGGAATGGTAAGGCAGGCATCACCTATGAAGCAGCAGGTCAAAGTCTTCTAGCCAAAGGAATTTCAGAAGTTTCTGCTGTTTTGATAGCTGAATTGAATTGGAAATTCATATGGCCTTAACACCACCATTTTCTGTTAGTTTTCTCAAAGAATGTGAAGTGTAAGGGTGATTCAGAAGAAGCTGCCCAGCACAAAAAAATTCCCTGAAAACTGAGGAGAATTCAAATCTTCCAGAAGAGCTAGTCCCATTTCATCAATTAGATATAAAAACCAAGGTATTTGAAGGACTTCTGGTGATGGTCTCACCATCTTTTCTGATGTATCTTGTCATTTTAAGTGCCTTGTTATTTAAAAAGGTTTAATTACATAAAACAAACTGCAGTCTGTTGCGTCAGATGGAATGACATCAATGCAAAAAATGACTGGAAATTTCATCACAGCATAACCTTGAGATTTTTTTTTTTTTTAGTTTTGTTTCCTCTTTCAAGCTTTGTGCAATCCAAATGCATTTTTAGTTTCTCTAGCAGGGGTGATTGTTTATTTGTGATAACAATAACACCACCTTGTACATTATTTTCCTTGATTCCTGGAATAATACTCTAAAGTACAAATAGCAATTTTTATGATCCCAGTTTTATAGATGCAGAAACTAAGGCTCAATAATATAACATAGTTTCTGGCCTGTTTCCCAATTTCCAGGCAATCCTGTGGCTAATGGCTGTGCTGTAGCAAGCATTTTAGTGATGGTACAGACTGCATTTCCTACTATGTTTCTTCCCAAATCTACCCACAGTGTTCCCCTTGTTGGCAGAGAGCATAAACATTGGATTGCCACTACACAAGCACCAGACTACCTCTCAGGGTTTCTGATCTGAGCCTCCTCCTCACCTTCTTCAATGTCTGTGCAGTCTTTGTTACGGTGATCCTCCCCCCACAATGCCTCATAAATCATGGGGTAGACTTGTAGAGTTTGTGATTAACTTGTGATCCTCTGAGATTATGGATGTGAGTGCTACATCCAGCCTGAATGCAACACAAGGGAGACAGATTTGATCTCTGTGGTTATTATAAGAGCTATTCGTCCCTTTTGCTCTTCTGTCTTGCTGTTTTCCACTGCCATGAATTGCTGCTCTCTGTCATGTGCCACTGTGCCTTGGAGCCAGCTGAGTATGGACTGAAATCTCCACTAGCCGTGAGCTAAACAAACCTTTCTTTCCTTAACTTTGGATGTCATGTATTTTGTCTCAGCAACAAGAGAAGAGTAACTGAGATGGTACTCATGATGAAATGTTCTTTTGGCTCTGTTACACAAAAGGGGAATGATTTCCTGGGGCAAAATTAGTCCAGAGCAGGAAAGAAGAGAAGGTAACTGGCTCAGGATAGGAGGAAAGCAGTGGGGCTCTGAGTGTTAAGAGAAGGACCCATCTTCCAGAGAAATGGGAGCCAAGGAAGACACATGATGTGGCTTTGCCTTAACCAGGCAGGCTCTGTGGTGGCTGGAGCTCCTGCAGTGGTTTGTGCTTTGTGATTCTTCCACAACCCTGGTTCAGATTTTCTCTCCCACATGCAGACTCTGGAGGCAGCAAACTAGCATCACAGCTGGCCTACAGCCACATTTGAACTTGAGCTATTTGCCAACACTTTAAATCATGACTTAAAAACTGAGGTTTTAGAAAATCAGATTAGGCTACAATGGGAGGCAAGCATTCCTGGGTAGCAGTGACTGTCAATTTTTTATTTTGAGTTATTTATTTTGGTAAGGGGTCTCCTTATGTAGTTCAGACTCCTACTGATCTCCTTTCTCAGTCTATTGAGGGACTCCAGGGCCAGCATGGCATGTGGTACTGTGGATTGAACCCAGGTCCTAGTGCTTGCCCAGCAGGTACATAGATCAGTGAGATATGTCACAAGCCTTGACTGTCACTTTGAATGAGGTACACTCACCCTCCAAACCACTGCTACTCTAGCCAGCAGCGCTATCTTTCTGGCTTATGTGAATATTTGCGTTTGGAATCATTGAAGAAAAGAGTATAAGCTTAAGATGTGGTAAGCACTAAAGAGAAAATCTATCATGTCTGTTGAAGAATAGGTCTAGGTTCCTCCTCCTCCCTTATTAGTCATTAAGCACACAGTTATTAGAATGCTGCAGTCACTGGCAGGGACCTGTCTTTTGGGATTAGAGAAGTTTGGGTCTAAGCTCAGGCATTCACAAGTTTTGTGCTGCCAGGGAAGAAAGCCACAGACTGAATGGGTGGTTGCCCAAGTTGGGTACACATACCCCTGGGGGTTACAACAATCCAGAGGGTGGCAAGAAATGTGGGGACCATGGCCCAGAGCATGCTGAAAAAGATGCTATGGGACAAGAGGCAGCTGACATTCTCAGCCCAATCTCAGGCACAGTTGAGATGCGACAACATTCAATGTGGCAGAGGATGTGAGACAACAGAAGCTTCAGCGTGGAACAAGTGGGCCTTTTGATCTCCCCTGATCCTGAAAGCGAGGTCCCCTAACATCCAGGAGAGATTTCAATGCTGAACAGTTTTTAAAATCCCCAAAGGGAAGAAATCAGAACATTCTAATATTCAGGATGTAGCAGCCCCCAAAACCTTCCAGTTAACGCACCTTGCCCAGGTACATAGGACTCCTACTTGGCTTTTGGGGAGCTTCACTCTCACCATTCAAAGGATAAACTAGAATCTGTAGGCATGTAAGAGGATGCCATAAAGAGAAAGTAATAACAAAGTGTATGTGTTGAAGGGAGTAGCCACCCTGGAGGATGCTTTTCTTTACTTGAGACAGTATCTCTATATGTAGTCCAGTGTGGCCTTGGACTCACTATGTAGCCTAGGCCAGCCTAGAACTTGCAGTGATCCTCCTGCTTCAGTCTCCAGAGTGCTGAGACAACAGCTGTGTACCACCATGCCTCACTAGTTATTGTGAGGAAGAGAGCCCAAATCAAAGTCGATCAATTTTTGTAGCTAAATTAATGTAGTAAAAAAAAAAAACAAAAAACTTACATAGATATTTCATCCATAAAGGAAAAACTAGGATGCATGGCAAAGAAGTGCTCTTTTATTTAAAATGTCTATTAAATTACAAAAGAATTGGTGAAGATCCCCAGGCCTGCCAAGATGGCCCCAACCCTGGGGCACACTGAGATGGCACTTGAGACTTGGTGTGGTGGCGAGCACCTGTAATCCCAGCTCTTGGGAGGCTGTAAACAGGTGGATCACTATGAGTCCAGTCTAGTAGTGAAACCCCCTGAACATCTTGTAGGCCCTTCCCTAAAATACAACAACAATAATAATAATAATAATAATAATAATAATAAATCAGTAGAAAGTCTGAAAGATTTAAATCATGGTACACTCCTTGAATGTAGACCCACAAGAGGAGATTTTTTTTAAGGGTAAGAAAAAAAATACAAAAGGGATAAAAAATAATTATGAGAGGTCAACTATCCAACTGGTAGGAGACTTGGAAAGAGCCAGCAAAGAGAAGATCAGATCAAACCAACTCAGGAATGCCCCAGAGCTGGAAGTCAGAGTCTGGTCTGAATGAAAAATTTAGAGTTGGAACACAAGACCCACTTACATAATTGAATCTTTTAGAACACCAAAGATAAAGAAAATTGAAAATTTTCCAGTAAAATGAACCTTGTTTAAAAGAATGAAAATGAAACAGGCATCAGGCTTCTCTCTGGCAATATTGGGCTGTAGGAGAGAATAGTATGATATCTTCAATATTCTGTGGGAAACAGATTTTCCATATAGAATTTTATACTCGGACAAAATATCAGCCTAAGGTAGGGCCAGCCAGATAGCTGAATGGATTATAGTGTCTTCTTAGGCAGATGCAGGGTCTGGGGTTCGTTCCCCACCATGTCTTTCCAGCCCCTCCCCTGGGGGCACACTGGGACAGCAATTGAGACTGGGCATGGTAGTGCATGCCTGTAATCCTAGCACTTGGGAAGCTGTAAACAGCAGGATCACTATGCGTCTGATCTGTGTAGTGAGACCCTATAGATTTTGTACTAAATACATTTAAAAAAATTGTTAGTAGTAGGAAGACCATTAGAGACCATAAAATAGTTCATATATATATATATCAACCAAAGGTAAGTGTAGGATAAAAGTTTTGGGGACAAGAGGGTTCAGAAATTGACCTTTCAGACACCCACTCTTAGAAATGTACTTGAAAACATGCTGCAGCAAAATAAAAGTGTCGCCTGATATGGAGGAAAAGATCATCTTAGCAAGCCTGGATTGACAGAAGAAAGCCAGGAAGGTAAACTACATCAGCTATCACAGGGAGGGTGGTGAACCTCAGAGAAGAATGCTTAAACACTCAACCAAAGCCTGGCTGGATAAAGAATCAGGGATAGAATGAGCTAAGATAAAGATAGAAGAAAAGTGGAGAGAGACCCATGGAATATGGGTGTAATCCTACAATCAAAGGAAGAGCAATCTTCTTTGGGGGGGGGTCAGCTACTGAGGATTGAACCCAGGATCCTACAGTTGAGAGCAATTTTCATAGACATTATTTTCTCTGCAGAGGATAGTTTTCACAGAGTCACACCAATGTAAATGCTGTTTAAGTGATTTTTTTTTTTTCTTTAAGGATCACTCTACGAGCCAGGTATGGTGGCACATGCCTATAATCCCAGCACTTGGGAGGCTGAGGCAGGAGGATCAGTGTGAGTTCAAGACCAGCCTGGGCTACCAAAGTGAGCTCAAGGCCAGCCTGAACTGCATAGCAAGACCCTGTCTCAAAAAAAAAAAAAAAGACCACTCTACGGAATAGTTAACTATGGTAGGAATAGAATGTGAATGTTCTTATCCTAAAACTTATACAAGGCAGAAGTTGGGAGATAGACCTGGGAGAGAATCTAAAGGGAGGAATAAGGAGGCTGTCCACTTCATTTTAAAAAGTAAAGAATTGGGAAATACTGCCCTTGGTTGATAGAACAAAAGATAAAGGTTTATGTAGTGTCACAAAGGCAACAGATAGAGAAGTGAGATAACTGTATAAAAACAGGCACTTCTGGCAAAAATGAGCTAAATCTTCAAGGAAAAAGGAAATAAATGGCATACAAGGTAAATCAATAAACAGTTATAAGAAATGTATCATTATTATTTTGGTCCTGGGAGTTGAATGAAATGGATTATTTAAAGATATATAGATAACATCAAAAGAAATATTTTAAAGAATTAAAAAAGGGGGCAGAGAGATAGTTCTGTACCATAAGCACCTGCCAGGCAAACACAAGGTCCTGAGTTCAATCCCTGGTACCACACAGAGAGAGAGAGAGAGAGAGAGAGAGAGAGAGAGAGAGAGAGAGAGAAAATACAAAAGAAAGAGTTAAATGATTGTTTCTGAGGACTGGGCCTGGAGGACAGATGAGGCAGGACAAGGATATTTTCACTTCTCTTTGTCTACTCAGGGTCCAGTCTGCTGCTTTCCAACCAACCCTACGCCCTTCATTTCTAATTCTCTGCCACTAATGTGTCTAATTACAAGTCTAAAACCTTCTTTTTGTTTAAAAAGTCAACTGGTACAAAACTCATCACCTGAGTCAAAGTTTCCACAGAAGTCAAATCCCAAATTGAGTCTTCCAGCACAAAATGGTTCGTTTTCTTACAGAACATTTGGGATTTCTGGACATATTTTGAACTCTGAAAGTCCATAAAGAATGAAGAGCTGCAAAAGGCTGAGGATAGCCCAGGGATGATGAATCGGTATCTGTACAGCCTGCATGAAGAAAAATGTTCATTATTCATGTTAGCTTTCTACTAATGTTTAGCAAATGGTCACAAACCAAGGGTCTTAAAATAACACCCATTTGTAGGCTCAGTTCTGTAGGTCAGAGCTCCTTGTCAGTCCAGTGGATTTTTTGTTCATAAGCAAAGTTGAACTAAGACTTAGGAGAGGTTGGACTCCTAACTGGAAGTTCTAGACATGAACTGAAAGTTCTGGCAAAGAAATCATTCCGAGACTCCCTCAGGTGGTTGGCAGAATTGAGGTTCTTACTGTTGTACAACTTGAGGTTCTGGTTTTGTTGCTGATTGTTGGCAAGGGGTCACTCATGGCTTTCAGAAACAGCATTTAGGGCCTCCCATGGAGTCCCTTCAAGCTTCAAAGCCAGCAGTAGGATAACCCTCTTGAATGGAAGTACTTCTTTGTACTTAATTCCAATTTGACTTCTTTTTGTGCTATGTGCTGAATGCAAATTTCAACCAAAAAGAGTTTATGTTATGAAGCTAACTCCAAGAAAATCTTCCAGTCTTCAAGTCCGCTAATCAGTAACTTTTATCAGTATGAGTATCAGTTTTGCAGAAAAATCCTTGTCACATGTCTTCAACATGGATATTATACCTGAGGACAAAGATCATGGGGGCCATCTCCATGTTCTACTATGCTCTGCAAGAAAAATGGCTTCCTGTTGTGGTGGATGTTGGGATTACAGGTGTGCACCACAATGCCTGGTTTCTAATACTGGGGATCAGACTTTGGAGCTTGTGTTTGCCGGGCAGGCAGTTAGACCACTGAGCTATCTTGCTAGCCCCAGAAGATTTGTTTTATTATAAAAACAGCATAGAAAAGTTTGAAGAGGATTTTTTTTAAAAAGAGTGCATAATTATATCACTTTGAAGAAATGGTAATGCATATTCAAAACAGATAATCTGAACAGATCCCTTTTATAGAAACACAACAGAAAGATCAACTGACAACAGTGGGACTTCATAGTTTTTTTTTTTTTTTTCTGGTACTGGGATCTAACTCAGGACATTATGCTTGCCAGGCAGGTGTTTACGCAGTTGAGCTATATCTCCAGACCAACAGTGGGATTTTACTCTCAAGTTATTTGTATGTATTATTATTGCTGTCATCACCATCATCATTATGTATTTGGTTCAAGGTCTCACTATGCAGCTCAGACTCACAGTGATTCTTCTGTTTTTAGCCTCCCCAGCACTGGAACTGCAGGTCTGCACCACGCCAGGTCTTGTTGGCCTGCTCAGCATGCCCTGTGGGTGGGATCAACATGGCATGTAGTGCCAGGATCGAACTCAAGTACCTGTGCTTGCCTGAGCAGGCATTTAGTCCACTGAGCTATCTAGCCAGCCCTCAAGTTATTTTTAAATAAAGTCAAATTTAATTTGGTAAGAAACTGAAGTAAAATACTGTAGAAAAAATATCTGAACTGTTAAATGTTTCTGTGCCACAAAAAGTTCTTAAAATATCTCCTCTAATGTTAAGAAAAGGGTTGGAGAAATAGCTCTGTAGCACAAGTGCCTGCTTGGCCAGTGCAAGGTCATGAGTTCAAACCCCGCCTCCCCCCCAAAAAAAAGTTAAGAAAAACTGCTACAGATATCAATAAAAAGTTAGAATCTTGCTTGATTTGTAAAGTCACTGCTCCTGCATTATTCTGTGGTCATTAAAGATGAGTAACTTTGCATGCCCCATGCTCTTTTGCCTGCCCTTTCTTCTAATGCTCAATGTTTGTTTGCTATATAATTATTCCTTCAGTGTAAGAATTTTTAGTGTTTACATGTTGTTCTTTAATCACAAATTCCGTAGGTCTTTGGTCCTAATTCTATATTTAAAACAAATCAGAACTCATCTCTGGTATCTTCTTAGAATTCAATTTCTTCCAATTCTCCTTATGAGTTGTTTTGGTTCATCTCTTGGTTGACTGCCCTTCAACATAAAGAACATTTTTTTCTATGCATGTGGAAGCCCTGGGTTTGTTACTCCTCAGAGATGACTATCAATAGCCTTTGTTCATGAGGGACACCTTGGCAGAATAGGTGTCAGGAGTTACACTGTCATGCTCTTAAGTTTTGTAGACTTTCCTTGATCATTATTTAACCTTGTTTCTCTTGATTTGCTAAATCTTGTATATTTTATTATTGATGAATCTGCGCCAGTTTTCCTTGACAGTGTATGAGTTGTGCTTCTTACCTACAAACTCAAGTTTTCATTTCAATTAAGTTCTTTTTAGTGTTTTATTGTCCCACTTGAACTGAGTGCTTCTTCAGGAGTGCCAGGTAAGCACAAATGGCTCTCTATTTATTCTCCTTAACTGTCAAAATTTGAAAATTTCTTTGTTCTTTTCTATGTTGTTCCATTGTATCTTTCTAAAAATACATTTTATTTTTAATGCATTTAGTACAGATCAGACTAGTAGTGATTCTCCTGTTTTCAGCCTCCCAAATACTGGGATTATAAGCATGGGCCACCATGCCCAGTCTCAATCACTGATATGCCTGGGGATCAAACCCTGGGCCCTGCATCTGCCTAAGCAGGCAGCTTTAATTCTTTGAGCTATCTGGCCGGCCCTTCCCTTGTATCTTGACTTCTGTTTTTTCTGGTTTTGGTTGAGTCTAAAGTGGTTTCCTCTTTCAGCATTCAAGAAATTCCTCTTTTGTTGTACTAGAATTCCTTATTTTTATCCTGAAACACCTTCTTAAATTTTTCACTAAATTTGAAAGAGACAGACAGAGAGAGAGAGAGAGAGAGAGAGAGAGAGAGAGAGAGAGAGAGAGAGAGAGAGAGAGAAGAGAGAAATTGAGAGATTATTATAATTCCTTTGATGCAGTGGTGCATTATTTGTTAAATAGCACAGCAAAAGTTAGAAAAAGGACTCCAGGAAGGGTAAAATAGGCAGCTTCACCTGGGTATTTCCAACTCTGTTCCTGTCTATGAAAGAATATCTCTAAGATTCTAAGATGTTGGTCCTTGGAAGACTACCAAAGTTCGAGGCAGACCCTGACTAGACTTTCTGGGTTAGGCTCTAGCCATTGCCTCTCTACCCAATACACCCTATCATCTCCAGGAAACTTCTTGGCCTGCAGGCTAGGCCACAAGCCATAGAAGGAAATAATTGTCAGCCTGGTTTCTCCTTGAGCTTGACCTTCCCTGTTAGCATCCTGGGTTTTTACAGAAAATTTTCCTGTTTCTTCTGTGGTCTTTGTGGTCTTTGGAGCCTGTCACTTAAATCTAAATTTCAATCAGTGAAGTGCCACATCACAATACTTGCCTTATTCATGTGTTACTCCTTTTAAAATTAACATTTTGATTTAAATCAATTTCTAATTTTTACTTATTTAAAAAGGAAGCATAACACTATAACAAATTGAAAACTGGTATCACTTGGCATTACTACGGCACAACTATTAAATACAATGAAAGAAATAAAAAATTCTAGCTAAATACATTGTCTGCTATTAGCTAAGTCTGAGATCTATACTTTCCATGATAGAAAGACCTCCAGAAAAGCTAAAGACTACTGACACCAAATGAAGATTTTCTTTTTGATATGATTTAACTAAAAGCAATCCCCCCAAAAAAGAATCACTTTTTTATGATGTATACTTAACATAACCAAATGATATTATTTGTGTACTATTTAATTTTATTTCATCTATCCCTAGAAATGCAAATCACCAGTCCCCTTTGGGATAAACCACTCTAAACACAGGATTAATGATTTGGTTCCTTGGGACAATGACACTAACACTTAAAGAAATGCTATATCTTGCTCAATGCTGGAGGCATTGTATGTAAGCTTTCAATATTTTATCAGCTTTGCAGTATTTGGCATATGAACTTCATGGTTTGTGGTTAGAGGGTCTGAGGGTTTCCTTATTTCATTAAAAATGGGGCCTTTTTGTGTTTTTGTTTTGTTTTATTTTTGTGTCACTCCTGAAAGATTTACAGAACGGGAAAGAAGGAATAAAATGTCTCTACTACGTTTTCCTGCATGTGCTCTACACGTGGCGTGTGTCCCTCTGAGGCTTCTCACAGTTGTGCACTGACCAGCCCAGGCTCATGTGCTGGAAGAGGCCTGGCTCAGACTTGAAGCTTCTGGGTTTGTGTGTGTGTGTGTGTGTGTGTGTGTGTGTGTGTGTGTGTGTGTGTAACCAGAGATTGAACTCAGGCCCTTGTGCTTGCCAGACAAGTGCTTATTCTACTGAGCTATCTTCCCAGCCTCAGACTTGAACCTTTTGATTCAGGCTGGCAGGGATTATCTGCCACCTTTGCAAGGTTTCTAGGATTTGCTGATACTCTCCAAGGTGCCAGAAGGTAGAATGAGAAAACTGCTTCCTTGCTCTGGCCTTTTCATGAGATTTCCTTCACACCTGTAAATGCAAATTGCAGGTACGCCTGTCACACTTGACCCCAAAAGCCAAATTCCTGAGAATGGTTCAGTATATAGCTTTAACTAGAATGAGTGCTTTTAGGGAGTGAGGACCTGAATGAAACCTGAAATGGTCCCTATTCTGCAGCTAACTAGTCCCTCAAACTTTCTGAATATATATCATACAGTACAGATTCTGACAGGATCAAAAATAGCATCAAGGGCTAGGGAGATAGCTTGGTGGTCTAAGTGCCTACCTGGTAAGCACAAGGACCCAAGTTCCATCCCTGGCACCACATGCTAAGCCGGTCTCAGAACCCTGGGTATGCTGTGTCAGCCCCAAAATTGGGCATGGTGGTGCATGCCTGTAATCCCAGTGCTGGGGAGGCTGAGACAGGAGGACCATTAAGTCTGAACTGTAATGTGAGACTCTGTCAGAAAAAAAGATAAAAACAAAAGAAAGTATCAAGATGATGATATGTTTTTTCCTTTTGATCAATGTACATTTGATAATGTGGTTTTTGAAAGATGTTGTTTCTCACTTGAGCATTTCCTAGAATGTTCTGATGGAGTAGCTTTGACATAATCTGGTGCTTCCCACTTCTTATAAGTCTAAAAAGAGCTTCCTGCTCACTTTGCCTGAAGAATGATCTTAACCAAGTTGTAGTGGTTACAGCAAGTGAGGGTTTCTCCTATTTGCTCTAGCTTCTGCCTCTAGTGGAGGTGAGCACCCAAGGATCAGTGAGGTCCTGCAGTCACGCAGGTCCAGAACCATAGGGCTGAGTGGGGGATCACCTCCGCAGCCTATCACAAACTTGTTGAAGTCAATTTTTAAGAGAAACAAATGTATTTTGAAGCTTCTTTCTCTATTGTTCTTCTCAGCTTTTGCAGAAACCTGACTTTCACCTGGACAACTTCCTTTCCAGATCTTTCTTGGACAGACCCCGATCTCTTTACTTGTCCATTTCTCACGGAGTGAGGGTGCAGTGACATAGTCCTCTATTCCAGCTGCAGCACCCACACCATAGTGCATTATTTCACCCACCTCCAGCAACTTCATCCATTCAGTCCATGCCAACAACTCATCATTTCAAATCAGCTAAACACTCTACCAATATGATCTGGTGTTCTCAGACTCTGAGTTATAAATTTTTCTTTCCATACTATGCAGCAGCTTCAATACCTCTGTTTTGTACAGAACTCCCCTGGCTCTTATTTATTAACCTCTATTCTAATAGATTGTATAATAGAGTGGTGTATTACAAATTTGGTGGTACATTATCCTCACTTGGGGAGTAATACAAGAAAATCTCAATGTCTAGGCTCTTAATTATGCTCCTCTGTCTCTGTCTCTGTCCTTTCTCTAATTCAGCTGGGGGTTACATTGGACAATCGAAGTTGGGAACTTGTCTATGCTAGTTCCAGCTCTTGTATGCTCTCCTGTCTCTGAGGCCACCAATTTACCCCTTGCTTCATTGCCTTCTTGTCCTTCTTTGGCTTTAGGGTCATTCATTCCAACCAAGTTGTTGCTCAGTTGTTAATCTCCAACCTCTAGCAGGATGTAAATTGCTAGAGAAAGGCAACTAACAATTCTGCTAGGCTTTCTAGCTCTATTTGAACACCAGTGTCACTCAACAGTTATCTAAGCTGGTTCACTATATTTGTTTCTCACAGTGATTATTCCAAACTCTTCTCACTACCCTCAAATCCCTAGTTCATCTCTTATCATGTTCTCTAGCACTCAGCCCGGTGTTTTGATCTCTGAAAGAAACTCCTCCTATATACATGCAAGTGTCAGAGCTCACAGGGCTTATTTTTGTTCTATCAAGCTTATTAAATTTTGCAACTGTGCTGCAATTTAAAAAATATTTGAAGATAAAAAGTAAAGCAAAAAACAGTAAACTTCTGGATTCCTCCAACTAGTTCCTTCTTT